>JAZBHA010000543.1:14332-57543 GCA_037464855.1 Iselma pallidipennis | reverse complement strand
CTATGTTCAAAACCAGAATTTTCCCCTACCCAAATGGTGGAAGCAATGACGCAATTTCCCACCATTTAAGTGGGGGGTAAACATTCCCCATTATAAGATAAGTGAATTTTTGATTTATCATGTTTTGGTAGGGTGACCAACTGTCCCGATTTTTCCGGGACTGTCCTGGTTTAAGCTCTGCAAGTCTCGAATTCCGGGACGGGAAAAGTCCCGGTTTCGGCAATGAGAAAATATTTAAAGTTATTTATCACGCATTCGGTATTCGTTGGGCGAATCTTTAGTTTAACGGCATCTCATTGAACCGATAGCAGAAATTGTTGTCATATAGGTTCTATAAAAACCGAATTTCTAGTCCTACAATATTGGAAAAAGAAACAAGTAATCCCATCTTTATAAATAGGGCACTAGCGTTCTGGGTTGGCTCTTTTAAAAGTTGGTCACCCTATGTTTTGGTGCAGGAGAAATCCTGTAGCAAAAATTACTTGACCAACGAAAGAAGCAGTAAGTGCTCAACAATGCATTCAAAAAGGAGCAGTTTAGAGGAAACAGGAAGTTTTGAAAAATAAACAGTAACTTCGTTCTTTCTATTCTGAATGCATCTTAGCGCGGCTTTGATTTAGAATTTTCATCGCTTTTTCAACAATGTGAACGTAAAGAGCCATTGCGCGCAGTGACAGGCCCAAGTATTTGGAGGGGCCGAGATTTATGTCCTGACAGGACCCGAAACTTGTGTTTTTTCTCAATGACGTACACAAGAAAGCATGGGTTGTGCTATCAAGCTTAAGCTTCAAGAACACCCCTGAAATTTGAGCTTTATTAGCTGATTGCATGGTCTCAGAGGGACATCTGAACCTTATGCTTCTTGGGAACTTGCACCAAAAAAAAGGCGCAGATGACTATGGAGCTTGAGCTTCATTAGTCTCAAGGTAGGTACGCCACTGTACGTTTCACAGGATAATGGTATTTATGTGGAAATAACAGCACTGTATTGTTGGTTATCTAGATTTAGGTTATTGGTACCTACCGTAACACCCACGGTGTCAACATCAACATCAGTATCATTCTCCCTGCAATTAAAGAACTTCTATTAAAACACAAAAAATAGCACATTTGTTTTGTTTAACTTTATTGAATTTCAAAAATAAATATCCTATTTATATTAACATTTATTTTATCAGAAATATATTAGATTTAAATGCGTTGTTCATTAGTAACTAACTACATTTAATATTGTAGATGTATAGGCCTTTCGCGTTGAAACTGTAAAATGCTGCAATTTTTGAGTATTTTTCCTTTTTTATTGAATTCAAGACTTTAATCATAAATATTTATGTGGAATATACGACTAGCGGAAGGAATATGCCTGTCAATAATAGATGTAAGAATTAATCGAAACACAACAAATATTTTTTCTTTTTCGTCTAATTAATGAGTACCATCACCGGTTAGTACTTAGATTAATTTGTCGGAAAAAATTAACGGAACAACCCTTTGAAGAAATTTACAATAGGATCACCGTTCCTTCTCCGGGATGATCCACCGCCGTCATGAGGAGGCTCACTAGGATACTGAGGATATTGAGGAGGATATTGAGGTTGAGGTGATTGTGGATATGGATAACCGGGATAAGGATTCTGTGGATAAGGATTTTGTGGATATGGATAACCACCATAAGGATTTGATGGATATGGATTATTTGGATATGGTGATGATGCATTATGATCATCATCAGGATAAGGACTACTTGGGATAGGTGGTGGTCGAGGATCATAATCCTCGACTTCACCATGACCTTCTTCAGGATGTGTACGTAAATAATCAGAATAAGAACCATCATACTCCATATGGTTGGTGTGTTCTGAGAAGACTCTTAATAAAAATTCAGCTTCTTCATTTGGATCGAATGTTGAAGGCACAATACAGTAAGTTCCTGGTGGCAGTCTGAAACGGCAACTGACTTCACGTAAATTGATGAATGATGGAGATCTAGCTACTGAGGCGTTATATTTGAAGAACTGAAGATCTAGCGGTTTCGGAGCTCTATCAGGGTAAGGTAACTGAAATAACAATAAATCAATAAAATTACAAAAAAACTATAAAAACGAAATATATTTACGTAATAAATTGCAAAACCGACAGTTAATAAATCTTCACCGGCTTGACGTTTCTGGCGTCGATTCTTTTGCATTAAAGCCACAATTAAAGTACATTTATTATCATCATCTCCTTCATCGACATCCGTTAAAGTGACTCGATACTGAGGATTACGCCAAAATGTGTCTAAAATTTGTTAAATGAATTTTTACAAATAATAATAATCCGAGGTATTCTAAAGAACGTCTCCATCTCCGTTTCCCTCTTCGTCATCGTGACAATGACTTTTTTCGACAATTCTTTTGAGCAAGTCTTCACCTCCGTCTTCTCCTTAGTCTTCTCCCCACCCATTTACAGTTGGCAAACTCAGCCAATAGTAGATAAGCATAGAGGCTAGAGATAGAAATAAGGACAGATATATGAGATTAAAGCATGGTTAAATATCCCGCTTGGAGTCTTGTGGGCGGAGCCGGTACGTCCGTAAAGACGTCCATTAGAATTGTCAAGTCCGTACGGACGTCCATCACCGAAAAAGTCATCAAGGGAAGATGACACTGTAGATGACGAAGACGGAGACGTTCTTTAGAATTCCTCGGAATATCATCAATGATAGAATTACCTAAGAAGTTCCTGCAACCACCGGCACTTACTCCTCGAACCCATTGTCCCTCAAATACTGACATTTCCCATTTCTTTTTATTACCAGATGAAATCTCTTCATCAGATAATGAATCCGGATTCAAATTGCATATTTCTAAACGACTGAAATAATGTTGGAAATCTTTAAACGACATCCAAAATTCACCATCATCATCAAATGTCAATCCTAATTTATCTTTTTCTTCTTGCGATATAAATTGCCATTCCGGTGAACTATTCAATAATAAATCAATAAATAATTATTATTAATTGAATGGTAAAAAAAAATTACTTATCACTCCATGGGCCATTCCATTCGGATTCATTACCCCATGGATTCCGCAATCTCAACAATGGTATTTTTCCACGTGTATTCGGCGTCTCAATATCAACATATTTAACTCTAGTAATACTATAAGCATGACCTCTTATCAAACCTTCACGAGTTTGTGCTTCATAAACACTTGGATCTGGCTGTAAGTAGGAAAAAAAATTATTACCAATTAAGAGTAGAAGTAAATGTCATTCTAGTGATATTAATTGAGATTAGACTAGGGTGTGGTATTGCTAGTAAATTAAATTGGTAATAAATGTTATTCACAGAGGTAAAATATAGGGTGTATCAGTTCAACCGTATAGGGAAAATAATAAAATTAACAAAAATTTGTCGATTTATT
This sequence comes from Iselma pallidipennis, assembly GCA_037464855.1. Lineage (NCBI taxonomy): Eukaryota > Metazoa > Arthropoda > Insecta > Coleoptera > Meloidae > Iselma > Iselma pallidipennis. The sequence goes on along the minus strand of JAZBHA010000543.1, from coordinate 54,133 downwards.
GGGGATCATCAGGGTTGTCGCGTGTACAAAAGGGCGAGTAATTAACAGGGTGGTGTTGGAGGTTGATTAGTTGAATGTTGAAATGGGGAGAGACGGCCCCGACAAAAAATAAAGGTCAATTTATACTTACTTCAATGGAACAGCCCATCAATGAGGCTCGTTCAAAGGCTTTCGAGATAATTTTGAATAGATCTGGTGGTGGTGAATCCAATTCATACATTTCAGTAACACCACCAGTAAAATCTTCCATTGCTTCACAAGTTGAACCACCTTTCAAAGCTTCATATGAACCATGCAACCTTAAAAAAAATAAAATTTATAGATTTTTTCAACATTTTTCTTTTTTGTTTGCAATATACTTTGCATAAGCTTTTTCTAATAAGGCACTCCAAAATTCATTTTTTTCAGCTGAATGTAAATATATTAATTCACCACGATAGGTTGGTAGACGATCATCAATAACAACATCAATCCAACGACCATATTGCCAAAATCTACAAATTCCCATAATGATTAAAACTGGTAAATAAATTATTGATTATGATTGAACCTAAAGTGGAAGATCCCAGCATATTGATCATCGAAACTTTGATCGTCCGGTACAATTTGAAAGAATAATCGTCGATATAATGTCAAATTAGCAACAGCTGCCAATAACCAGCAATCACCTAATTCACCCTGTTGTACATCAAATCTTGAAAAGCCTTCAACAAATAATTTTGGATCATCAACGATTTCCTACAAAAAAACAAACCATAAAGTTTAATTTGAATAGAAGACCAATAGAAAGTTGTATTATTTTGCTTACATGTGGACGTTTCCATTCAAGATATCTATCAGGTCTTTGACTATAAAATAAAGACCTATCATTAGCTGGAAATTGTGGATCTTCAAATAATTCCCCATTCGATAAACACTGATCGCGTAATTGATAGAAATCTTGTGGTGCACCGCTGACTTCAAAACCGGAACCTTTTTCACCGAACTATTGAACAAATATTATTGAAACAAAAAATATAGACCAATCAATTCGAATTGATTGATTTTTCAACAATTTCTCATATAATATTGCTGTATGTTCCTTTTTTTGATAAAGATAAGTAATTTTTTTTTAGCCAAAAAATCACTCAACGGTTAATCCTTAATTGAGAAAAAGTCACTGTGACCTTAATTAATTTTCTTAATTATAAACAGATTCTGGGCCAAAACAGGAGCAATAGGATGACGTTAAACCATTTAATATATGTATAATTGGTCAGTTATTAACAGAGCCGTAACTAGCCTATGGCTAGTGTGGCCCCAGCCACAGGCGCCGGCTTTCTATAGGCACTCGAGGCACTGAAGATTGGTTTGCGGACCTGATTAGGTTAAAATCATGACCCTCACCCCTTGCAAAAGCACATCAGCTAAAAAACAAAATGGAAGTGAAGGCGGTGATTCTCTTACTTTACCCTTTATCTTCTGAAAATAAGGCGTAATTTTTGTTCTTAGCTATAGACGCTAAAAGTCCTAGTTACGGCTCTGGTTATTAATAATCGGTCGAGATTGTTGAGCATAATGTATTGAATCAATTTAATCAGACAAGACAGAATTTATTGAAAAGTCAATCTCGTAATTAGTCAGGCAGGCTCTTATCAATGGAATGATAATTTTCATAACAACAACGTATAGTATAGCGCCAAATCCGTGAGAATGCTGATAACGTTTTGCTAATTGCATGAGATAGATAACAGTCTTGCGTTCACGTAAAGTCGGCGAATAGTTCAGTTGCTTCCTCAGCAAGGAAAGTTCAGCGCCGCAACTAAACCTGTTAGGGTACGCATACACCAAGAGATTTGGCTCTTCTAACTTCGTCCTTTCTCTAAAATTGAAGGGGACGCTCTCCGTTGCATGGTTCGTTTGTCAGGAGAGAACGAAGTTAAGGTTCCGTACGAGCGGTATGTCACGTTTTTCCGATGTAACACGAAAACGCGTGCATTTGAAAGAATGGTCGATGTGGCGATGAACTGAACTAAGTAAACTGAAGGGCCGTTACCCTATTAGAGGATCCAAGAATGACTCGATTTGGCAATTTTTCCGCCGTAACCCTCTTTTGAATGAATTAAATGGCAAGAATTTTATACCAACTAATAGAGCAATTAAAACTGCAGAGCCAATATTATGTCACGTTTCGAAATGCCTATTAGTTTTTTCAGAAATTTTGATCTAAAATTCAGGCGCTACGGCGAAAAATGCATACAGCTTGCACGGAGCCTTAAGAGAGGAAAATTCTCCGTGTAAAAGCACCCTTACATAAATTGTACTAATCAACCAATTACATCGCAAAATTTCGCAAATTCTGGATCACACTTTTATACAGATACGGTCACTTGTAGGCGCCAATCTGTACGCTTACCGTTAATTGATAATTGAAATTAATCATTTTGTATCATTATTTTTGGCAATGAGACTATTTGTCTGGAGAGACACGTGTAGGAGTTGTGTTGTATGCAAAAGCTTATCAACGTAATTGACAGTAATTCTGCTTATTTTGCATCTACACACACAACAATAAAACCTACTAGATATAGGTACCGCAATTAAGATTCTTCGTTTATTAAGCATAGGACAAACTTTTTACCTTGAACACCTTATCACCAACAGCATTTCGAAACATAAACTCACGATCCACTGTTGATGGTTTCCTAATCGGGACATGATTTTTGGTATCTTTTAACCCATCACTATCACTAGCGATATGATTTGAATTTTTCGAACTCTTCTTTTTATTATCACCACCACCACCACGAAACACTTTTTTGAAACAATTAAAAACTTTAGATTTATCCCGACGAACTTCCAATTGTTGTTGTGGTTTTACTGAATGATTATTATCGGTAAAAACTGATCGCGGGAATACATTCTTATTATAAGCGGTTTGATATTGTTGAACCGGTGCTACTGTTGATTTTTTAATTTTTTTAAAATTAAAATTCGGTCGAAATTCAATCGGTTTGACAATTTGTTTTGTTAGATTTTCTTCAATTTCAATTTGTATTTCATTACGATAATGTGGGGTTGACATTTTCACTATACGAGTATAATATACCGATTGCTCTTTCTAGTGTGATATTTCAGTAGTGTAGTATACAAGTAGAAGGTCGGAAATTGACTGAAATATTTGACGAGATAAACGTTAACATGGAAAGCTAAATAACGATTAGTTTATCAAAAAGGATATTGTGGTGATAATGTATGTGGTTAAATAATTAAAGGATATATGGAATATTTATAATAAAAAAACAATAAAGGGCAATCGATTAAATCTATATACGAGTGACATTTTTTTATAAAATAGAGAAAAAGATGCAACAGGTGCCCTTTAAGTTCTTCAGATATATCGACTTACCAATCCTTTTTTATTTAAAATTTCTATAGATTTTGGTTTATTAGTTTGATATACGAAAAACATTTTACAAATATTCGAAAATATCACACAGGCATTACAAGACACTACTGGCAAAATTGAACAAATTTTCCTGGAAGAAGATTCCAGGCGCCTAGGAGGGGAATCGATTCCTGCTGTTACTGCAGAACATATATTTCTCATGTCGACTTAAATCTTACTTTTTTTGGCATTCTTTTTTAACTTAATTCACATTTAACGAGCCGAAGAAATAATGTCTTTTATATACTAACAGCAATATTATATGTAGCCATTGTTGAATTGAAACTTTTAGATTTTAGTAGAAGTTTTGGTTCAATGTTATTAGGGGGACTTACCGCAATAATTGGTGTACCACCCTATGAAGCATGTATTGAGTAATATTTTTTTTAATCAACAATATGATTATTTTCAATTTAGTTGTGATTTGTTAATTGATTATTAGGATTTCAGTTAAACACCGGTGGTTGTACATATTTTCTTGTTTTTTTGGGGCTAACGTTTCGTCACCATGTGGTAACTTCTTCAGGGCCTCAACTAATCTATTACACACCAAAGTAATAGGACACGGTGACGAAGCGTTGGGCCCAAAAAACTAGAAAATACAGCCACTGGTGTTTCACTGAAATCCTAATAATCAATCAACAAATAATAACCTATTCCTTCAATAATTGAGTGAAATTTCATCAATTTTGAATAAATAACTTACCCAAGAATTAACTTTGTCAACTTTTTCGGCTTGTACTAGAGGTTCCTCAACAGCTCGAACTTGTTCTTCATTAGGACTTGGTGTACACCATTTGGATGGATCCGTTTGCCAACCATAACCATTACCATGCCAACCATAACCATTACAAGCACTAGGTGGTTGTTGATAATGGATTACAGGATATGCATTATTATATTGTTGATAAGGTACAGGCATAGGCATTGGCATTGGCATTCGATACATTTTCTCTTGATTATTATTATGGATTTACTTTAAAATTATGAAAATTATCATCAAAAATTGTGGTGAATACTGGGAGACCTTTTGGATTTTGGTGGTAAATCTGAAAATATTTGTAAAATTATGTCATCAATTTTTTTTAAATATATAAACAATAAAATTATAACTTTAATAAACTAATTATCACATATATTGATAATAAGCATTTTATTACAGGACTGATGAAAGTCACCGGAAAGCGGTGTTGAAAAAAGAAAATATGATAAAATATGTTATGTTTACGAAACGTATTTTTCCCTTAAAACGCAGACATTATATAGGTAATAAAAATAATCGAATTGTAAGGTCCACAAGCAAAATTATAATATCACAACAAAGTCATAAAAGTAATTCGTACATAAGGTTATCATAATCATTTCGACAAACTATGAAAGGGGGATATGTGGTAATAAGAGGAGTTAAGTACTAAAATTGATTTTAATTAATAATAAACTACGAGTGTTTGTTAGGCAAACCTGAAGACGCTGAAGGGCCTCAGGAAAATCAAGTCCGAAAGTGTATAAACAACTATTGTTGAACATTGGAAATAAAAGTCGGTAAGCCAAATCAATAAAACTATTCTATAGTTTAAGCCAGTGTTTCCCAACCGGTGTGCCGCGAGAGCACCTCAGGTGTGCCGCGGAAATATCTGACACACTTACATATTTCTTTTGTAATAAACGAAAATATAAAGGATTATTATTGTGGTAGGTAATGTTAAATATTTTGATTTTAAACATTATGGCGTGCCGCAGAAATCTTATTAAGTTCAAAGTGTGCCGCGAATCCAAAAACGTTGGGAAACACTGGTTTAAGCCATTTAAAAAAAAACAATGTATAACTTAATAAAATAAAAACAAATGGAATATAGGTGAAATTTCAAAAATCTAAAAATAAAAGAACTACAATCTATTTTTGTCTACAAAATTTGATTATATAGTGAAAACAGAATCCAAATTTACATCTCTGTGGTGGTAATTTAGGGATGAGAATAAAAAAAACACGTTCTCTAAGATTTAATAGGTTGGCTACTATAAGGTCCCTTTCAGACCAAGCAAATCAGAGACAACCTAGATCTGACTGGTGAGGATTTCCACATAAAATACAATAGAATCGCCCACGTATTCATCCACACTGCTTCAATCCGAATGATTCTAATTCAAACCATTCGAATCATGAGTTAAGCAAGCAATAATTTTGTCAGTCTGATTCATGAATCAATAGCAAAATAATAAATATATCACGGTAGTGATATAATAACAGTATTATATCACGGTAGTGATAAAACGAAATAACTGATTGATTCAGCTAATGATATGAAGCTTCGTTTGCCCTTCAGATTCGGAATATTTCTGATTGATTCAGATTCGCTTGGTCTGAAAGAGGCCATCAATCGAAATGTACACGGACCATTTAGTTCTTAAAATCAATGCATTCTCTATCAAATATTTAATAATCTGCTAATGCAATGGAAAAACACGACACGTTGTTAAATTTTGATAGAGAATGGTGCAACCGGGACTTTCAATTTTAACTTAATATAAATGTAATGATGTAAATGACTCATTAAAACGTGTTTAATGTTTTATAACACGATGCACTTGACGACAACATACATATTTGCATTTATATTTACTCTATTCTGTTCTAATTATAATAAAGTAATAAAATAACTAACCGTAAGTCTTAAAAGTACAGATAAGATGAAAATATATAATGAAATTCGTAATAAATTACAATTAGAGTAATTGCAATAATATTTATTACGAATTATCTAGGATTTTCCAGTGCAGTCAATTTAATATAATTCGCACATGAATCCAAACAATTTTCGGCACTTACATTTAAAAAAGTGATAAAAGAACGTAAAAGGACAATACGAAATCATAACAACAATAATTCTGATACTGTCATAGACCTTAATACAAAACTTTCTACTTCAATTAACTGAATTCCTATTATGGGCAGCATATTTTGATTGACATTCATAAACATATTTTACTGTTTATCAAAGCAAGGACTTTTTTCGAAAACTGGATTCAGTGCAGTGACATCGATTTGTTTAAGTTTATATTTAATTTTTGTGATCTTTTTAAAATTTTGATTAATGTTTTTTGGACTTCTACCTCTAATTTTTCAACTGTTCAAGTCTTTCTTTAATAATATTTTGGAAACTTCAAACTTTCAAACACAGGAAGATAGAAGTTCGCAATTATTTGCCCGAATTTATAAATAGATCATCATGAACTTGCCACATACATAATTACATACAAAAATTCTTTTTATTCATAGAAAAACTAAAATAGAAAGTGTAAACTGTCGTAGTAGAACATGTGTAACAATTTTTCTTCAGAAATTTTCAATCAGAATAAACAAAAACATTGAAACATCATTTTAACATAAATTGATAACAACAACAAACTCATAAAAATTATAATTCGATGCAAATAAACCCCACAAACTTGTCAAGTCAATTCGTATTTTATGTTTGTTATTTTTGGCAGAACTAGTTTCGAGTGTAATCACTCATCATCAGTTGCTCCTGTCTTTATAAAATACAATTGGCGATTACACTCGAAACTATTATAGTTCTGCGAAATTAACAAACATGAAATCAGGATTGACTTAAAGGTTTTGATTTAAAGACGATGTAAAAAGTCAAATTTTTAAGTTATTTCAAAAATAACTGTCTGTTTTTCTTTCGAAACGAATTTCCGATATTTCTATTTTTATCTAACGATCCATCACCAAAAAAACCTATATATACAAACAAGCGGAATCGTATAGGTACATAGACGAAAAGAGGCCAATACAGGCATCAGAATAGCTTTACGGATTCTGTATAAGCGTAACAGAGACAAAAATTGGGTAGAATTTTACCTATTTTGGATAACGAAGCAGTCCCTCCGTTACTTTGTACTTTTCCTTAAAATACGTCTTCATTATCCAGACTAGGTAAAATTCTACATTCTACCTAAAAAGATACCCATTTTTGTTTCTGTTACGCTTACACAAAATCCGTCAAGCCATTCTCAGAAGTAAACCACCCGAGGTTGAAACTCCCGATTTTGATGATTTTTGCCCGTTCTCAAGTTTAAGGGAGAAAATCGGGAGTTGAAGTTAACCCTGCAAAATCGGTTTTCCCCCAATATCTCCAAAACGGTTTAATATTTTTTAGTGATTCAAAAACTAAAAAGTAGAAACTTTTAGGGGCTATCATGTGATAGGAATCAATCAATTTTCTACCCTTTGCTTGGGGGATTGAATTATAAGTGAATCATGTCAGTCCCGCCTCGGACCCTTTTCGCCTATGTTCCTAGACGATTTTAAAGACCGGTATATGATAGTATAAACATAAATATTTTTTTGGAAAACCATATATATTTTATGATACTCAATTAAATTAGATTACTAACAAAATATTTACGATGAGTAACAAATTTATAACAAAATCTAAAATATTAGAAGAAAAAAACGTTATATTTACACAACCATTCCTATTGTTCAATATTAGTTACTCATTGCCAATAATCTACCAATTAGTAACTCTCAATTAAATCGTGTCATTAAAACCTATTGGAAAATAATACAGTTTTAATTATTTTTTCTATTAATTTCCAATTTTCAAAAATTGTATTTCATCAACGACAATTAAAAAAATACAGGGTGTGATTGAAAAAGTGAATTCCATTTCAATCATATCAGAAGTTCATAGAAATGATGATGATTTCATTAATTCGTCGTATAATCTTCCTATTAGATTTATCAATTGAATAACAACTGATTCGTTTAAATGGAATATTATTTATTTTACTAACAATTACTATTATCTTCCAGTGTCAATATATATCAGTTAAACTTGAAATTATTGTAGGAAAATCGTTAAAAAATGGGAGAGTTATTGCGTTTATCTGCATTAAAAAATCTAACTATCTGTGTAATTGTCATAATTCCATTTTCATAATTAAAACAATAATTTTAATGCAAACCTCTTGTGGCCCATAATTCTACATGAAATTATTTTAATTGTTCACTATTTTATAATTGATGACATTACCTGATTATTATTATTATTAAACAAAAATCCTTGGTAATAAATCTAACCTAACTGTCTTGTTATTGGAAAATTATAAATAATAACAATGGGAAAAATTGAAGAAAACTCACCTGACAATCGATTTTCAATAGAGAATTTTCCGCATTTTCCCACGAAAACACTCTTTCTTGATGAACGATTTCATCAACTGAAATCTAAATAAAAATATAAATATAACCAGTAACCAGAACACAAAGCAAGAATACACTCTATGACTATGATGACGTCTGGTTTGGACTTAACAGTCTGTTTATTGCGTCATAGAAAGGAGGCCATTTTTTTTTTCATTAATGAACATATGCGCAGGGCTTAACGAATTTTTCTGTATATTCTTTGGAAAATTCTTTAAATTTTCTCATTTAAATTTTCCAGTTAATTAATTTTTTCAAGTAAATTTTGCATGACTTGTATGTAGAGTCCCGTAATTTGCTAACAAAAAAAACTAATCGATATGCCAGAAAGACACACCTTCATTAGGGTTGATCTGCACTAGTTTTTCAGGGTGTTTTTTTTTAATTTTTGATACAAAATCCTGTTTTTTTTTTGGGTTTTTCAAATTTTGTTACCAGATGGGCTATAATATAGCCTTGTAATTTAATTGTCGACCAGTCGGCGACATCAAGGCAAGGACGTCTGAAATCATCGACGACCAGTGGCGTCCCATCTACACTATCTGTCTAATGTATTTCGTATTATCTATGATTCATCATTGTGTCTATGGATTGGAAATAGTATTTTGGGAAAATTCATTCTGTTCGAGATCTGGACTTGTTATAAAAATCGTCCATTTGGGTTTAGCCATTGTTTAAGTAGGCTTAAAGTTCAAACTTAAGGTTAGTCAAACGATTTAACATACAACCTTCGATTCACCGGAAAGAATTTTCCCAGATTTATATGAAAATATTAATTAGTTGAATAAAAAACAGGTCCCAGAGCCGTAACTAAGAATTTTATCGTCTATGGCCAAATATTACAAAATTATTACAATGGAATCTGCTTATAATGGTTCTCACAGAGATACCGGTAGTTCATTATAAGTGGATGTTCATCTTATCAGAAATTGGTTTACGAACATTGCAATAAACAGGAGTTCAATCGGAACCTGGCTACTCCGTCCATCATAATCATAACTAATCATAAGCGAGTTTCCATTGTGTTATTATTCCCAGAAGACAAAGAATAGAATTAAAATGAGAGCATCGTCACCTTCACTTCTGGACTTGATCCTGTTTGTTGTTAAAACGTATGAAAGTGCAATTACTATTGCTACATACCCTTCCTTTAAATGTGGCAACTATATTACCTTTAGGTATACAGCTAGTAGAAAATCGAAACACCTTAAAGGGCTAAAATAGTACCTTATCACAGTTTCATTTATGGATGGCATTAGGTCGATATTATTAATGAAGGTAGTGAATAGTGAATGATCTAGGGTCTAAATCATAATGTCTATAAATTGCAACAAATTACACAAGAGTTTAATCATGAAAGGTCGAAAATAGCAGTAAACGAAACGATAAGGGCAATATCTAAATATATAAGCATCTTGAACATTGTGTCAATGCTAGAATTTCAACCTTTTCCCTTTCATTCACAATTTTTTTCGGCAGTCCTCCTTATGAATGCCAAGCCACGAGTGAATGGTAATTTTACGTTTAATTTTCCCGCCAATACAGCGCTGTAGATGAATGATTTCATCATTAAACGTTCGGCGCGCTCAAAACTCGGCTATGTAACCTATGTAGTCTGAGAACATTTGAAACGGTCCGAGTTTCGACGAAGATAGCAGATGGTCGAAATGCTAGAGCAGTTTAATAAACAGAACAGCTATATTGGGTTGTTCAGCATGTACTGGTCGTTCTTGTCAATAATGCTTTCATTGAATATTAAGTTTGTTGTGATAGTTTAGGAGCTAAAAAGCGACTATTATTAGTAGCTTGCCGAACCTTCCCGATCGGCTACGTAACCACCTGGTCAACTTTTGAACGCAACCCATTTTTGTCAAGCTTTCGTAATCAGTTTCATTAAAAGTGAAATGTCATTTGTTCATTTTAATTGATCATTATTGAAAAATGGGAAAAAAGTGAATATTTAGCATTATCTATTGATTCATTCTTCATTCATCAGTTTCTATATCGTTTGAAATAGTGATTTATTCAATAAAATAATTAAAATATTAAAATAAAAATACCCTGCTTTTAATGATGGTTTTTAAATGGCGTGATGATCATACTGATAAATTTTTAACTTTATATAAAGAATGTGAATGTTTATGGGATATAAATTCAGAGTTATATAAGAATAAATCAGTACGTGATGCTGCTTATCAAAAGATCTGTGATAATATGAATATACCGGGACTAACCGTTGCTGATATAAAGAACAAAATTAAAATCATTAGAACGAATTATAAAAACGAACTAAATAAAATAATCAAATCCGAAATAAATAGTCATGGTACATCCGAAATATATACTCCACGTGTATTTTGGTTCAAAAAAGCGGATAGCTTTTTGAGACGTGTTTCTGCATCCAAACGAAGTACAGCTGATTTGGTAAGTAGGTATACACGAGGGGATCTTTCCTCCCTAATCTCCCGGCTCTTCCTGGATAATGAAGAGGAAGCTACAGTTGGGACGCTTTACCGAGGCGAGGGACTACCAGTACTGCCACTGCCTATAAAGAAACTTGAATGGTATACATATACAGCTTGGTGGCATGGTTCTAGGTACATAGGCGAAAAGAGGCCGGCGCGGGAATGAGAACACTTTATAGGGATTTTGTATAAGGGCAACAGTGACAAAAATGTACAATGTGAAGGGAGGAGGCTTCTTCATTCTCCAGAGCAGGTATACTTCTACCTAAACAAACCAGTTTTTGTCTCTGTTGCGCTTATACAAAATCTCTAAAGTGTTCTCACTCCCGCCCCGGCCTCTTTTCGCCTATGTACCTAGAACCTTGCCACCAATCGGTAGATGTTACCCTAGCATCCCTTATTTGTTAAAAGCAGGCAAAAATATACGCCCATTGCCATCTGTGTTACCTGTCGCCTTGGTAAATCGTTAGAACTGTATATCAGTCTTAGAAATTCTGTGAATATTGACTTGCACAGGCAAATCATTTTGTGGTAGGACCTAACGAAAGAGATGCACAGAAAAAGCCAGATCCATTTCTAAAAGCAAGAAGTTTTCAGAATTAAGAGACGCAAGTAATCTTGTAAATTAAAGTTGTCTTTTGTTGGGCCCTACCGCAAAATAATTTGACAGTAGAAGTGAATATTCACAAAATTTCTACTGGCACTATACCTTTACCACAATTAGTGCCAACATGACTCTAAACAAGTAAGAATGATTTTCTCTTCTTTCAGACTTCTGATATGATCTTTTATAGTCAACAAGACGATGTACTTTCACGAGACTTGGAAGATGGCGATCTATGTTCTGTAAAAGAAGAATGTCTAAGCTTGAAAAGTACCGATTTAAGTTCAGAAAATGAACCAAATAATATACCAAATTACCCAACTTCTGAATCTAGACAAGTCACTAATGTCACTAATCGCAAGAAACGACAATCTAACATTGAGACAATAGGAAATAATATCAATAAACAACAAAAGATTTGTCGATTGTGTGAAAAACAAGAAGATGATGAATTCGATTTATATTGTAAAAGTATTGCTGTACAACTTAGAAAAATGCCTCTTGAACGAGCTCTAATTTGTCAAGAGAAACTTCAAGCAGTTATCAAAGAGGAACGATTATATCAATTAAATGGTCGAAGTAAATCACCACCAACAGATCCATTCGCTTCACCAACGTCCCCATAATGTTAAATTATTGTTTAATACACCGTTGGTAGTACTTTGTCAAGTGAGTATAGTGAGCCCAACCGGAATTGAATTGTTGACTCCGACTTCTAAAAATGGTTAACCACAGTAGTGTAATGCGGATCGTCATAAAGCTGGCCCAATCCTCTTCAAAATACTAAACAGACTGGTACGATCTTTATTTATTGGGCCTTCTTAGAGTTTCTAACTATCTGAAAATATGCCTGAATGACGAACGGTCGTTAGCTTTCATTCTGGTTCTAGTTAAGTACGGACCTAGGCCAAAAGTAAATAAATATTCTAACAAGGCCTGTTTTACTACTATCGGTAGTTGAAGTGCTGTAAAAGGAAAAACCCAATTCTTCAATTAAAAATGGCTCAACTATACCTATACTGTGTAAAATGATTCATAAAATTGATTTCATTGAAACTGAATCATGGAAAATGATTCAATGAAAAATAGTCCGTTTTGTTAACACCTATATATATTTTTTGTAACAGAAAAATACAGTTTGCTACACTTTTTAGAAAATCCCTAACAAGTTCAACAAACTCTATTTGAAACGTTACATTTTTATATATTTATATTCAATAAGAAATGCCTGATTTTAGAACTAAATTTGCATATTTTTTTCAATAAATATATTATTATTTAAAACCAGTCTTATATAATAACGTGTTACCTCTCAATTTTTGTTCAAAAAATTGATTTTATTATTTATTTATTTATTTTTTTAATTTATATTTAATAATAAAATTAGTGCTTAATATTTACATCAAGCTCAAAATTGGCAGCAACTAAATGTATTACAAACAACACACATTTTTAGTCCTAAAACCAACAACTCTAAATTTATCTAATAATAGTATGAACATTCCAGTTTTATTTAATTTAATTTCTTTTTTTTTGTGTCATTTATATCATTACATTTAATTTATTTACATGACTTAAAATTACTTAAAGCATTACTTTTCTCTTGTTTTTTTGTTGTTTAATAATTTACTCTACAAAATAAATAATAATAATGGTAAAAAAGGAATCAATAATCAGAATTTTGAGCTATTCAGTTGAATTCAAACGCAACACTACATCTTCATCTTCTCCCCACCCATTTACTGCTGACAAACTCGGCCAATAGTAGATCAGTTGACACAGTAAAGAACAGAGATATTAATTTGTGATAGAAACAAGGATAGATGTATGATTTAAATATCCCGCCAAGGTTACTGGGCGGAGCAAGCAAATAAAGAGTCAGGACGCTTGAATTGCCATTTCTTTATCGATATCCATAATGAGCAATGAGCAAGAAGAAGATAAAGATGTTGAGTTGCGTTTGAATCTAACTGATTGTTTTTTTTTTTTTAATGATAAGAAACAAGTCATAAAATTCAAAGCAATTGCAACTATTTGTTGTATTTTTTTACTACAATAGCTTCTATTATTTTTATGGTCTATCGCAACCAGTTTAATAATAATAATAATAATAATAGTTTCTTATCAAAATGAAATGACTATTGCACATGTATAAAATATTCGTTTTGCTTTTTCTGTGTACGTGTGAATCCATTCATACATAAACAAGTTAACATACATACTTGTTGTAATTGTTTTTTTTTCTTGTGTGTTTAATATTTTGATAACATTAAAATACGGGTTATTCCCCGAAACAACGTGAATCAACCCGTATACGTACATACGAAGTTTTCTACTATAATTCTCTAATAATAAACAATTCTCTACACCAACTCAAATAGTATTTTTAAAAAGATCAACAAAAAAAAACCATTCTCTTCCCTATATATTCAATATAAAATAAACTATACGATTATATATTAAAAAAAAAACAATTTGTTTTTGGACAACAAAGTCTTCTCGTAAAAAATATAATTATTATCAACTAACGAGCGTTTTTTTTTTGGTTTTTTGTAGTATTTTTGGGTTTTTGCACAACCGAATGTATTATAGATGAGTCGTAGAAATGATTGCATAACAATTGCCCCTTTCTTCTGCATCAAATATCAATCAAAAACTCTAACAATTAATCTCGGCCTCATTCATGTATTTACTGGTATTACCACTAAGAAAACTGTTTTGGGATACAGGTCCATTCTGTAGTACCCCATTACCGGTAATGGTACCATCTTTGAAATTTGCATATTTATTTTGTGCTGTTGATAAAGATTTCGCTAAAGCTCCAGCATCCAATGAAATACCTGATTTCAATGTACTCGGTTCATGTTTAATATTATTATTATGATTACTTAATACACTACTGGGTAGTGATATTGGTGATACTTTTGCTACCGGATTATTATCAATGGTTAGTAATTTATCAACACAACAACTGGCACCTTCATCATCTCTATTCTGTTCACAGTCCAACAATAATGGTTGTGTTGATTTTGATTGTGGCATAATAAATGATGTTTCCCAACTATCCGAATTTTCCGGTAATAATTTTTCAACAGATGATGTTGATATAACTGGATTCAATAGAAGTGTTGTATGATTTGGTATTAAATAATCGGATGATTGTGGTACAACTTGTAAACAATTCTCATCCGTACTTAATGGTCGCATTACAGTTGTATCACGTTCATTTGATGGTGGTCGATGGAATACCGGTAATGGTGCATTCATAACTTGTGGATCTTGTGCACAATACCCCAAACGTTCCAAAATTGTACAAAATGTTGGACGTTGTTCAGGTGTTGGATGCCAACATTGTGTCATAATACCATATATAGGTCCAGGACAATTAGCTGGTGGATCTAATCGACCACCACTTGTAACCAATTGCATTACTTCACGATTTGCACAGCCTGTATATGGCATATAGCCCATTGACATAATTTCCCATAGTAATACACCAAATGACCAAACATCTGTTTTACTTGTAAAAATTCCATCTAAGAAAGCTTCCGGTGGCATCCATTTGATTGGTAACATTGCTTTACCACCTTTACGATAATAATCCGATCGATAAACATCTCGAGACATACCGAAATCAGCAATTTTTACAACTCGGCCAGGTCCTTTTGTTGTTAATAAACAATTCCGTGCTGCTATATCGCGATGAATAAATCGATTCTCTTCCAAATATTTACAACCTTTTGCTACATCAACTGCAATTAAAACCAAGTCTTTCATTGATAATGGACTAGTACGTTCCGGTTTTGGCCGGGATTCACGTAGGAAATTCTTTAAATCACCACCAGCTAATAATTCTAGCACAATAAATCTAGGATGTTTATCAAAACATACACCAATAAAATGGACAATATTTGGATGATTAAATTTCGACATAATTAAAGCTTCCATTAGAAAATCCATTTCAGCTTGTGATGTCGACATTTCCGGTAAGGTTTTCACAGCTACTGGCATCTCAACGGTGTCACATGGTCGTTGCCGATAGAATCCTTGATAGACTTCACCAAAAGCTCCTTGTCCCAAAGCTCTACACAAAACAATACAAATATTTATTCGGAAAAGTTATAATTTTCAGAAAATTTACTTGACTAAACGTAATTGTTCACGTGGAATGTCCTTTAAGTCTTTTAACGTGTAAACTACACCGCCAAATTCATAATTTGGATTATATTCAGTCATCATACTATCAGAAGCAACTCGAAGTCGGTCTAGTTGGAGATCGGCGCCGGATAACATTTTCCGTCTCAAAATACCAGTAGCTCGGTGTTGATATCGATTATCTGTTAACAAAATAAACAAATTCAAGAACAGACCACAGAGATAGTGTGACCAACTGTCCCGGTTTAAGCACTGAAAGTCCCGGGTCCTGGGAAGAAGAGTCCCGGGTCCCGGAAAGCAGAGTCCCGGGTCCCGGAAAGCAGATGCCCGGGACGCGAAAAGTGGCGTGCCGATACGCTAACAATACAATTCTTGACAAGAAAAGCAAACTTTACTAAAGATTTATGGCACACCTCTTGCCAGAAACCCGTGGCCATTGGTGCCCCGGGTTGACTCTTGGAAAAGTTGGTCACCCTACAGATAGAAGGCGACAGTATACTTACATAGAATGAAACAAATAATTGCAACTAGTGTTGTAAGGATAATAACGGAGACTATCAACATAATAACAAACCAAGGAGGATATTGTTCTCCAGAAACCGTCTCTGGAACTGACAAAATTATTCGAATCAATTGATATAATTTGGCAAATTTTTTTTGGTGAATAATTACCAACACAAGTTTTCCCATCACTATCCAATTTCCAATTTTTCGGACAAATACAAACTGTTTGGCAACGTTTTGTATCCAATGCAATACACCGATAATCACACCCACATCCAACAATTGCTGGTATAATAAAAACAGAACCCGATCCGGAATTATAACCGGAATGTGCTTCTGATAAGCTCAATACAGTTTTTGTGGTATCAATAAATGAATAACCACCTTCACCATTTGTATCATTCGAAGAAACATCACCACCTGACCATCCACCACCACCACCACCATTTTTACATCCACCACCACCGCCACCGAAACCTCCATCACCACGACTATCCGTTGAATTATAACAAGCCTTACCACCAATACCACCACCTTCTATAAACGATTTACCCATCATGGTTTTATGTTCGATATCTAGAAGTCCTGTGAACATCTTGTAACCACCACCAGCACCAGCAGATCTTGAATGGGAAATTGTTGAACAATAAAAATCTAATTTATTGTATAATTTTCACACTTACTTTAATCCGTACATTTTTCCAGTTAGTGCTTTCCTTGAAGTATTAATAGCTTGTCCATGTTGACGGCCGGTATCGATGAATCGTCCTAAACCTAGACCGCCACCTCCACCAGCCACAGCCAAAATATTGGGATCACGAGTTTTATTTCTCTGCAACCAAAGAAAATTAATGATCATACGACAAAACTTTTAAATAATGATGTTTACCAAAAATACGAAAGTACCACCACCACCGCCTCCTCCCCCATCATTGATATCCATTGATAGAAAGCCACGAATCCCTTTAGCTGTATCGTTTTTAATCGATAAACACGAAGAGTTGCCTTGATGACCAAGTGTTTTCAAACATGCACTAGCACCTTCTTGACCCACTAACATGAAAATTTCTTGGCCTTTTCTCAGTTCAATTACAATTTTTACCATAGCACCACGAGAACTACCCATAGCTCCACCACCTTTACCTCCACTTGCACCAAACAATATAAAACTAAAGAAAAAAGTAACAATATTTGTTTTTATAGTTATTGAAGATGTAACTTACGTATAGTACTCATCTTTTGGTACTACCCATTGTTGGATACCACTTAATCCTGGTTCATGTAAGACTTTCACTTTAACTTTGGTACGATTATAGAATTTGTTACATTGATGCTGAGTTGGTCCAAATCGACCACGAGCTTCACATGTTGTAATTTCGTAATCTTAAACAATGAATTTTTATTAAAAAATTGATTAAATTCCAATCAGAAATTAACAAACATGTCTCATTAATGAAATCTTTATGTGTCTTCTTATCACATGTAGGTTCTTCTATTGGATTCCAGTAATTGTAACCATTCAGTTCATCTATAGGTACATTCAAACCGAAACATTCCGGTGATAATGATACATCATCAATTGCAATATCACTGATATATCTTAAACCTCTCTTAATCTCGAAATGGATGTAATATCTGAATAAGAATTATTATTAATTATTATAATATACCCTATGGGCCATGTTCACACCCACTCAAATGATGGGAAATTGCGCCGTTTTCCCCACCAAACGATTCCGATTTTGAACCATTTGACTTGATAGCGCGCTTATACCCCTAACGTATAGAGGTCACTACTTGTTCCGAGTATTATAGGGATACGTTGACAATGCTCAAAACAGGTAGCACCATCTAGACGTTAGAAGTATAAGCGTCCTATGAAGTCAAATGGTTTAAAACCACAATCGTTTGGTAGAAAAAGTGCCGCAATTTCCCACTATTTGAGTGAGAAGCGAACATGGCCCATTGAATTGGAGGACTGATGGAATACAGTAGAGCATCAATTACCCCGAAACACTTGAAACACTTGTCCAGATGCAGGATAGATCCGGATAATAGACCCTTTACTGTACGTACAAAATATACAAACCTGTGAGTTATGTTGGGAAGAATAACAACTTGCCGGACCCATTGATCACCATGATTAACAAATGACCAAAGTAAATCAGTAGAATAATTATCAGTTGGTCTTAATTCAATTACTTGTAATAATAGAGCACTTTTATGTTTACCAGTTTTGTGCAAATAAAATCGTATCTATTGAAATAAATTAATCAAATTTTTTTCTACAAAAATAGAAATATACGTACAGCACACGAATTATAGAACTGTGACGATGAATTTCCATGTACTCTGGGTGGTGGATTGAAGACAACACTTTTCAAACTAGCCGAACTAGCAAAACTTGCATCATCCTTCAACATATTCACATACAGATATTTACCAGTACTATTTCTATATGTATGATCATAATTCGGTCCTGTATAATTGGTAGGTGTTGACCCATTATGACGGGACCATTCCAATCTTTTACCAGGAACATTATACCATCCACACCAGTCTTCTTCAAATGTACAACGTGCACCAAACGGCATACGATCTAATCACAAAAAAATACTTTTAACAATGATAATCATTGGAATAATTAAAGATTACCGCAATTTCTTGTTTCATCATCACCAATGGGGCAATCTTGTGTTATATCGCAAATACTGGTATTATTTATACAGGTGGTTGTTGATTTACAATGGTACTGGTGTGGTGTACATGTATCATTACTTTTTGGGTAGCAATGTTTCAAAGCTATATTATCAAATGCAATAGTTGCACCTAAAGTTGAAATCTGTGATGGTACAACTTCTACGATAATTGTAAAATTTTCTGAAATTCGTCCAATTGGGAATTCTTTCTTCTTCCATCTACAATTCAGATTATTGTTAATTAATGATAATAATAAATAAATTTAATAATTAATTCGTACTCTTTACTATTATCACCACGTATCCGATCGACAAGCCATTGTGTATGATTATTAATTGATTGTGAATGATTACTGGTCTTATCACCAACAATACGTATTTCGGCATCTTTCATATTTTCTTGATATAATGATAGCTGTAGACGGCATGATGTTGTACTGGGGCCAAATAGTGGACTTGTTAGATGAAAAGGTGTGGGAGTTGCAGGAAGGCGCAACAATAAAAAACTACCTGTACACAGAAGAACAAAGAAAAATTAATTGAAACAATTCATATTTTCGCGCCAAAAAACTTGCAATGACCAATCAGAAACTAGTAATTATTATGTGGCTTTGATTGGTTAATTAATTTATTTATTTTAATCTAGATTATTGTCCAGCTAGTAATAAATCCGGATTAAGGAGGTTTCACTGTAAAAATACCTGATTTTTAAGAAACTCACAAACTTTTTTGAAACGGAGCTACAATTAGACATCTATAAGTTGGCAGCCGTGACGACAGTGCTACCAACATAAATCACCAATATCACTAAATCTTTAATGCGTATTCTGACAGTTCCTGTCAAACATTGTTCTTGTAGGTTATTTTCCTTAATTTTTTTTAAAAGTTGTATATTTTTTATTTTATAATGGAAACGGAAAAGCTTAAAATAAGTGAGCTTAATCTTAAGTAAGTCAATTTTCCGCATAAGTAAAGTATCGTAATATTACTAATGTTATTCTAGAGATGTATCTGACGAAGGGACAACTTTCGAAGTTCTTGCACCTCCTGTTCATCCAGAATTTGAAATAGATCGTCGTAAAGAACAAGAACAATACATAGAAACAGCAAAACGTTTCCTAAAACCAGACTGTTATAATTATACTGATGAAGAATTAGAATCAAATCCAACACAATCATTTCAAGTACTTGCCAATAAAATGCAACATCTTATACCATCTGGTAAAATCAAAAAACGTATTATACGTGACGGGTATGGTGATGTACCACAAAATTCAACAACTGTTAAAATTCAATATAATGCCTATACAGAATCAGATGGTATACCATTCGATTCAACATATGTACGAAATGAACCATGTTTCATTAAAATCGGTGACGGAAATGTTATACGTGGCTTAGAAATTGCTGTACAATCAATGAAAATGAATGAAAAAGCGGATTTTTTAATTGATCCAGAATATGCATATAAAGATAGTGGATTGAATCGTATTAAACCGAATTCAGTTGTTTTATTTGAAATCGAAATGTGTGATATCCAATCAACAACAACACCTACCAGTACGGATGATAATGATGATAATAATAATGGTTTTGAACATGTATTTAAATTGTGTAATGACCTACGGGCACAAGGCAATCACCTGTTTGGGTCGGCCGATTATATGGGAGCGGTTCGAAAATATGGTCTTGCAGTACGAAAATTAGAAGATGTTGTTTTACGTGATATCAACGATCAGGAACAATGTGAAGACTTATTGATCAAATTACATACAAATCTACTAATATCACATACAATATTGAAAAATCCCCAGAAAGGGTGTTTGAGTGCAAATAAGATTTTCTATTTAACACGCGGTAAAAATATACCAATTTCTGCTAAAATTTTCTACAATGAAGCTAAATGTCTTCGAATGTTAGGTGATTATCAGCATGCTTTACGTAAATTGAAGATTGCATTAGAAAAATCACCAAATGATTCAAAGATTTTAGAAGAGATTGAATTGACGAAGAAAGCTCAAGATAAATCCATGAAAACTGATGTAGCACTTGCTAAAGCTTTATTTCGTAATTAAGGTAGTTGTTGTTTCAAATTTTCGCGCTATTATTTATGTTGGTATGTCGTTTAAGTGAAAAGTCCCTAGAATTGTTTATATTGACTGTCAAATCGAGCGTTTTCGAAGTGTGCCAAAATTTTATTAAAATTAAGCCTTTTGTACTAATTGTGGTGATAATTTACCAAAAAAAAAAAAAAATGACTCAAAAATCCCTTTTATTCAATTTCGAGTATGTAGAAACTATTTTTATAGGAAAAAATTTAAAGTGATTTTTTTTGGTTAACAGGAAATTCCTAGAAGAAAATATCTCGTTTACATTGACTGCGAATCGGGTTTATAATTCCGAAAAACATAAAAACAAATCATCAAATACTGAAATAATTGGAAATCCGGATTGTGTAACAATTTTCGATGAAGAGACTCTAGAAGAAGGTACACCATTTGAATTGTTATCAAAAAAAATGGAGAATCTTGTCAAGTCTGGTAATATCAAGAAACGTATACTACGTGAAGGTGATGGTGATAAGCCACAAGATTTAGCACGTGTTAAAGTCCACTATAATGCTTATAGTGAATTTAGTGATACACCATTCGATTCAACATATGAACGTCGTAAACCACATTGTTTTATAATAAATCGTGGTGATGTTATACCTGGTTTAGATATGAGTGTTCAATCGATGAAATTGAATGAGAAATCACAATTTCTAGTAAGTCCAGAACTTGCATATAGAAACTGTACCATTGGTCGTGTACCAACATCAACAGTATTATTCGAAATTGAATTAATTGATGTTATTAATATTGGTTACGAAACTGAATATCAATCATTACCATTAGAAGAACAGGAGAATTTCGACAATATTTTAAAATATTGTTTAGCTTTATGTGTTAAGGGAAAGAATGACTATTCCATGCAAAAAATCGATAAAGCTGTTATTAGTTTTAATACAGCTTTAAATAAATTAAATGCAACAATTGTTGAAGATCGATATGATCTACAACGACATCGAGAATTGAATTTACGTCTTCTAACAAATCTGTTAGTATGCCAGTCGAAATTAAAGCCACAGAATGGTTTAAAGACTGTTGAGAAAATTTATAAATTAACTGATAATGGTGTTTTAATGAAAATCTCAACGAAAGTCTATTATCATCATGCTAAATGTTTACGACTTTTGAATCGATTAGATGAAGCCAAAACGGTATTGGAAAAAGCTAAAGTATTAGAACCGACAAATTCGGAGATTGCATTGGAATTTTTAACATTAGAGAAAGAAATCAAGGATGAAAAGGAAGTTCGATCGAAGTTATCGAAATCCCTAATTTCTCAATCGAAATAATGATTTTATTACAATTTTTCCTGTTTTGGTTATTACCTTATTTAGTGCTTGACTACTATGCCTTCAATTTTTCAATTGGAATGATTATTTCTTTTTTATTCGTTATCTTAAAGTTTTTAAGTTTTGATTTTTATTGTGTATCTAATGTTTCAAGCTAAAATATAAGCTTGTTTTTAGATTATTTGCAAATCTTTTATTTGGAAACGTACAAAACTACGATATGGATCATTTTTACTGGGACGCGGGGTGCATACTATACAAAGGCAGATTTCTTTTCCTCCTATCTCCTTCTAAAAAGAAAAAGAATATTTGTTCTTTATTTTTAAAACGAGATTATCAGTTGGATGCAAACGCAACTCTTCATCTTCATCTCCCCACCCATTTACAGCTGACAAACTCGGCCAGTAGTAGTTAAGTTCACATAGTAAAGGACATAGACATAAACTTGCGACAGTAAGGACCTCTGCTCACCAGGCCCGAACCGACCGACCCGAACGTCCCGACCCGTCTCGGAAAAAATTAAAAGCTTTGATTCTAATCTAAGTCCGCACACGGAGACCGACAGAATTCCGAAACGTCGTTTCCGAGACGTGTCGGTCTCCGTGTGCGGACTTAGATTAGAATCAAAGCTTTTAATTTTTTCCGAGACGGGTCGGTCGGTTCGGACCTGGTGAGCGGAGGCCCTAACAAGGATATGATTCAAATGCCCCGCTAAGCTTGCCGGGCGGAGCAAGCCAATCCTTTAACGAGTGAGGACGCTTGAATTGAAATTTCCTGAGAAGAAGATAAAGATGTAGAGTTGCGTTTGAATCCAACTGTATATATTGAAAACTTTTAGCGGGAGTGCGCAATGGACTGTGATGAAATTGGGGGTTAGCGCCCTCAGAACTATATCTAATTCATGTTCAAGGGTGCATATACACGGAGAGATTTCCTCTCTCAACTTTTTCCCTTTTTTTCTCTTAAAGAAAGAAAACTGTAGCTTCCTCTTCATTTTTAGAGAAGGAGAGGACGAAATTAGGAGATCAAAAACCTCTGCGTGTACTTGCTTCCTAATAATTCTAAAGTAAATAATACGCGTATAATGGTCATGTATCTGATATTGTGCCACACTCCTTGTGTTCCTTGTGTTGCAGTTGCTGAGCAACAAACGTAACACCGTCTCTTTTCTAAAAGAAATTGATCAGTACACAGTCAATTGTGTTGTTGTTGTGCGTCTTACAATTTTTTTGCCCTTCAAATTCAAAAAACATACAGAAATAGCTAAGGGAAAGAAAAATAACAGATAAGGGTATAAAAGAAATGTTGGGGACGGAATACAAGGTAGACAGAGAATAAAAATTAGGGAAGAAACCTTTTACTTGTTTACACGTGTGTAATAAATAGACAATAAAATTGTTGGATTTTTCTTTACTTTAATCCTTGTCCTCCGTTTATATTTATCAACATTCCGTCAGTTGGGTTTAATTTTTTTTTGTTTTTCGAATACATCCCCAATTCATAAACAAACAATAAAAATAGCTGATAAAACAGGAAAAAATGGAAACAATTGATTGTTATCAGTCAATGGATTTAGTATACCTGTTGCAATATATACTTATAAAGTATCAAAGATAATTAGGTTTGTTTGTTTGGCGGAAATGACGTTGAGTTTTTTGATATTTTTAGAAGCTAGTAATTTTAAATATACCTACTTGTGATTTCTATTTATTTATAGAATTTTATTTTGTCATACGATAAGGTTCAAGCTGTCGTTTCAAAGAAAAAGGTGAAAAAACTAACGTTACACAAAACTATGATGAGCTATCAAAGCCCTTTGGTTAGTGTATCACCCAGAGTAGGGCAGAGCCGGGTAATTGTGCGCGGCTGGTTAGTTGTACGATTTGTACGCACTCGATTTTTTTAAGTTTTCAAATTTCAATTTCCAAAATTTTTGTAGTACCGGCACCTATAAAACCTATAAAGGGGAACAATAAATTATTATAATCACAATTTTCGATAACAATAGCCCTCTTTGAGATTTTCCGTTGTCGCAGCGGTATGGGGGAATGCTTTGCTCCTTAAAAGTTGCCAAAATCGAAAGGACTTTATTCAGTTGGTCTTTCTCAAGATAAACAGAAAAGCGACCCAGATGTTTGTCATAAAAGAACTTATGGTGGCTGTAAAACCCCATAGATATCATTCTTTAAATTTCTTATATTATTTGTATTTACATATTTTTTCATTATCTTTTGTTCTTTTCAATAGAACGTCAAACATTTTTAAATCTTCTAGTAACACCAGTTTTAGAAAATGGGTTTATAGGGGGCGGCCGAGTACCCAGAACCGGCGCTGCAAATAAATAACTAAAATGGAAATAAAGATATTTGGCGTATTATTTGACTTTACATCAATGCTGTGGTTAAGCCGGTCTCAGGGTGCTAAGTCAACTTAACAGTAGAAAAAACTCTGAACGAATAAAGAACCAGAGGGTCAGGGCAAAAGTAGTAAAGAATGTATTTTCCAAAATAAAAGATAATTTCATATGAAAAAAAAAACAAAATATTTTGACTACTGTCTTTATTTCAGCTACTCGTCTGTGACCACCAGCCCCTTAACCGGAAGGGGGTGCAAACCCTTATTAAGAAGTCATTTTGACAAAGCCCTAAACATCACACCAAATAACTAAGAATTCGCTTAGGTGCGCACAATTCACCGCCTCTCCCCTATATAGTTTCAACTGTATAATAAAGAAGCCTTGCTTAGATAGTCTTGCTTGCAGCAACGGTAGTATTGAACTCTTATAATTAATAGAATATTGCGAATTAAGGGCACGAATAATACATTCGAATTGAATCATTTAAAATGTTCCACAGGTTGGTGTAGGTGTCATGAAACTTCTAGGCAGCAAACAGCCTTGTAAATTAAAAAGTGTCACTTTGTCATCCTTTTTCACTTTAACATTTTTTTTTTCAATTAAAACTGGAAAATGTCAAATGTTAATTGATCTATCAGTAAATATGTGTAGTGAAAATGTCTGTTCATCAATAAAAGCTCAATATTTTGATTGGAAATTGTGAAAAATTCCATTATACACTCACAACCGCTATACCGTTTGTTCCAGAATAAAGTGTGGTCTCCTATCATTTCCCCCTTGCAAGCTGCTACTACCATTCACAGCATTTGAAGGTAGCCTGTTTTCAAGACCGCACTTTATTCTGAATCTGGCTGTATATTTTGTCCATTTTTTGCACCTTTCCCGTTCATTCTTGAATGTTTTATAATTGCAAGTTTCTAAAAAAAGACCATGGAGGGGGCCTCTAGTATGAATTTTTCATTTGATACTAATCGATTTGACAATATTTCACAAACATTCCAATAATAAAAATTCACCTGCATGAATCCATTATTTGCGTGGGTGTTTCCATTGAATTCGTAACAAATAAAAGCTACTAAATCGAAATCAAAATTTACCTTTTAAAAAATGTACGACTAAATGGTGATTTTTGTATGTACCTGAAACTGTATCCGTATTATGATTATATGATAGCAATATTATGTTAGCCGTAGCGTAGGAATTCAACAAATTAGTTGAAAGTTTAAAGGGCAAAATTGCCTTATCAACGTGGGCCGCAATTGTATAGATGTGCATAGAGTGTAGGTGCGTAGGATCACCCATATAGTACTAAATTGTGTATTATATGCGTATGAATGTATGAATTATATATAACAACAGTGATATTTTAATTAACAATAATACTGACAAATATAATATGATTTGAACTGGTAGTTGTGCATTTATTATGGGGACCATTTATTTACGTATTTATAGAATTGATTTTTGGATTACCACCCACATAAATAATTAATTTGAATACACAGAGATAGAGAGAATAAGTAAATAAATAAAAATCGATTCTCGCTTGATAATTATTAGAACATTTTCATATTGATTTGAAAAATTATGGTGGATGCGCCGGGATAATACCATAACTTGCGAACTTTTAATACCAATTTTAAAATAAGTGCAAAACTAAATTAGCAAAAATGGCTTTTTCCATTCACAAAGTCGATAATTTAATAATATTTTAGCAAATACTTCAAATCAAACAGTCGATAAATATCTATACAGAGCTTTATCGGTATTACGTTGAAGGGTAAAGGTCACAAGTTCCAAAAGTATGAACCCATGGAAAAATTGCCCGCATTACCTACCATTTTGATATCAATACTAGTGATAATAATAATAATGATAGTAGTAGTAATGCGATGTAATAAGCGAAATTATTTAATTTCGTTAAATCGATTTCAATTTTGTGACGGCAATGATTATTTAAATTAAATTAAATTTCCCGATGATATAGGAAATGAAGACGGACTAAATCTATCCAACTTGATGGAAACACTCTTTTGTATCATTAACAACAATATACTATAGTGGGAAACCTTTTTCTGTTCATTTTTCTAATTGAATTCATTCTATTTTTAAACACGATTGTTGTTGCCGTAAAATATAATAAAAGAAACTCACCAAATTTCTGTTTATCAGCATCAGTTCGCGGTCCAGTATCATTTTGTTCAAATTTCCCACCAGTTGTTATAAAAAATCCATTAGCAATATCCTTACGCCATGTCCATGCACAATCCTTCTCAAAATCACAATCTGTCTCAATTACATCAACATCATTCACTTGATTTTGATTGTGTTGCATATGTAATAGTCGTATTTTATCATTCTTTTTATTATCAGTCTGTTCAGTATTAATACCGCCAAATTGTTGTTGTTCTTCTTGTTGTTTCT
This sequence comes from Iselma pallidipennis, assembly GCA_037464855.1. Lineage (NCBI taxonomy): Eukaryota > Metazoa > Arthropoda > Insecta > Coleoptera > Meloidae > Iselma > Iselma pallidipennis. Next base: position 26,887 of record JAZBHA010000543.1, on the reverse strand, counting down.
CATCAATCCCAACAGGTAGTATATGTTTAGGTGTTCCAGTATGATTTGGTTCTAATCGAGGATTAGCATCAGCTGCCATTAATTCATCTTTACGTTTTTCTTCATTTAAACGTTTCCGTAAATTCGAAATACTCATCTTTTCCGGTATTTTTCGTTTATAACGTCTTGTCTCATAGTAATATCTATCAAAAATGTCTTTTATTTGTTGTTCTATATTGCTAATAATATATGGACGTTTTGTTGATTTTTTATCAGATTTTTCCAAATTGTCTTTCTTTAAATTTAAATTAAATTCATATTGAAGATTATTTAAATTCAATAAATCTGGTGAATTATTGTAGTCAATGCTTATATTTGTTTTGTCCACATTCCGCCATCCATTTGCTTTATTTTGTAATAAGAATAGCAATGTGATGAGCATTCTTGTTCTAATAGCCATATCGAGGATGGTTGTTTGGTCCTCTTTTAGATATTTGTTGTTATTGTGGCATTAATACGTTTAGATTTCTTTAGTGTCATCTTGACGGTTTCTGCAAACAATAACAAATAATTTCAATTTAAATCGAAAAAAAAAATTGGTTATAAAGTCATGTTTTAATTAAATTTAGATTTGGATTTGAGCCAATCGGTAATGTTTAAGATTTTTGCGACAATACACCAAAAACCAAGCAAGGCATCCCTGGAAAATCTCTATAGAGATTATTTAGAAAATATGGTGAACATCGAAAAGACTCCTAAATTGTAATGTTTTTACAAGACACAAATAGAAACAAACATTATATGAGTGGAAATCATTAGATTTTTGATACAATTTAGGGGTTGATGATTGAAAGTATTGTACCTTGACAGGTATTACGCCATACGAACATACAACATTCTTTTCTGTAATTTTTGTTTGTGTTTTTCTGGGTTTTTTCGGGCTAAATCGCTGGTTGTTTATCGTCTTTATTTCCAACAAATTTCACTTAGAAAACACTACATCCATACACATACACTCACTGTTGGTTATTATAATAATGTTTAAACTCGTTGGCGGTGTGTCTCTTTAATTTTAAAATTGCGATCATTAGATAGAGAAACGTAAAAATATCTTGGTACAACCCATCTCGACGTAGTTGTTAGTATATGTGTGCGTTTAGCCAAAAATTTTCAGTGAGATGAATATAGAAATGGAATATATAGATTGAAAGAGGATAGATAGAGATTCTATCGATTTTTAGCCGACAGTTTTGTTACATCTTAGCCTGGTTTTATATACATATATATATATATAATAGCAGATGAAACTAAGGGCAGGACATCTGCAGGGATGCTGGGGAAATATTCGACATACACTGGGAGAGAATCCTGCAAACAGACCATCTAATTATAATTTGAGGGATAGGGGATAGTCTTAAAATATTATAAGTTTGCTCTAATTAATCGTATTTACTTCTGAGCAGGGGTAGCGCTTGGAGGTTTAAGAGTAGCTCCGTCGACGATTAAATGTCCACAAATACAGGAGAAACATTTCTCTAAGGGTAGTTCGAAATTAGGCGGGCATAGCCCAGTTACTAACTCTCTAGCTTCTAGACCCTTTTGGCTTCAACAAACGGCCACAAATCTTCAAGCTTGTGTTGACATAGTATTTAGCAATGTCTAGAATATAATAGAACTAGATTTGGCACTCGATGGCCTTATCTTGGTCCATTCGGTCGATTAAGTGGATTTGGTTGCTTTACGTCGAAAAATTTGAGCTACAAAAAGTAGTGATAAACGATATACTAGAACTATTTTGGCCTTAAAAGAATAGAGAGACTGGAACAAAAAGTAGAACTAATGGGTACTTGAGCCCAAAAGGCGGTATTTCAAACTGGCAGCGGTGCAAGAAAGTAAAAAGGGCCTCCCCTATATCTAATACTTGGTTCTCTTCTATTATTACTTAAAATTTTACTTTGCCTATATTTTGCAATTTGGTGAAACGAAATTCTGAAAACAGTACTACCAACTTTATTTTATTGCGAGACACACAGATAAATTATTTACTTATAATTTATTGCTCACATCATATTTGAATTTTCGCGCCGTTTTCTAGGAACTTTTCTTTTTAGATGGTGGTAGTAATTATGTTGGTCGGCTTGTATCTGTCAAATGTCAAGGTTATTGGTAATGTCACAGTGATAATTTAAAATTTTTATTATAATTATATTTAAAAATGAGGTGAATTTGATAATTTTTATCAAAATTTTCGAATTATTAGTAAATCAGGGATTAAAATGAATGAAAACATGGTAGATACAAGAAATATCTATGGCCCATTAGTTGGTTCTATTGATGAAGGCACTTCAAGTACCCGGTTTCTGGTAATTAACCCTAATTACAATTATTAACACAATAAACTTGTATTATATGACCTGTATTATGTAATTTTACATGATTTATTGTTACAAGACCATAAATTATGTAATTAAGCCAATAAAACATTACTTAATAAACATAACCTCAATTTATATAAATATTGAAAATCGACTATTATTCTTATTATTATTATTGTTTTAATAGGTATTTGCTTCAAAAACAGCCGAAGTATTAACATATCATCAAGTAGAAATTCCACAGATTATACCGCAAGAAGGTTGGGTGGAACAAGACCCAAATGTAATTTTACAATCAGTTATTGAAACAATCAATATAACTTGTGAGAATTTACAAAAATTAAATATAAATTATGATGATATTGTAACTATTGGTATAACAAATCAACGTGAAACAACCATTTTATGGGATCCAACAACTGGAAAACCTTTATATAATGCTTTAGGTAATTTAAATTGACTTTAAAGATTGTACACTTGCTGTACGTTACTCAGGGGCTCCTGATTGGCATACACCAAGTAAAATAGCTTCTAGCTTGTTGTCACAAAGCTTTACTGATTATCTTAAAGTTTCGCTTAATTATAGTTTGGATGGATGTCCGTACATCGTGTACAGTTGATAAAATTCTACAGAAAGGCAAATTGAAACAGAATTTCCTACAGAATGTTTGTGGACTGCCAGTTAGTACATATTTTAGTGCTGTAAAGATTAAATGGTTAATGGATAATGTTGAGGAAGTCCGACAGGCTGTAAGAGAGAAACGATGTTATTTTGGAACAGTTGATTCGTGGCTAATCTGGGTATAATGTTTATATTTTTATTAATAACGTTTTAGAGACAAAATTTCTTTTTTTTTGTAGAATTTAACTGGTGGCGTTAAAGGTGGTTTACACGTAACGGACGTAACAAACGCCTCAAGAACAATGCTAATGAATATAAGAACTTTGAAATGGGATCCGAAATTATGTCAAATTTTCAATATACCAATGTATATATTACCAGAAATTCGGAGTTCTTCAGAAATCTACGGTTATATCAGTGATATTACAAAATTAGTTGGTGTTCCAATTTCAGGGGTATATATTTGATTTTTAATTAAAGAAAGAAGTATAAAAAAATATATGTTAAGGTTCTTGGGGATCAACAAGCTGCTTTAGTTGGTCAGATGTGTTTCCATCAAGGACAAGCCAAAAATACCTATGGAACTGGTTGTTTCCTGTTATATAACACCGGAAATAGTGTAATTAATTAGTCTTTCTAGTTTTGATTTGAATTTTAATTTCTCAAATTTCAGTTAATTATGTCAAATCACGGCCTTTTAACAACTGTCGGATATCAATTAGGTCCTGGCCAAAAGCCAGTTTATGCACTAGAAGGCTCAATTGCAATTGCAGGTAATTAAAGTTACACAAAAAGACAAACATTTTATTACGGAAAAATCTAAAAAAAATTGTAGGAATTGCTATGAAATGGTTGAAAGAGAATGTGGAAATTTTGAAAAGTCCACAACAATCAGCTGAAATTGCCACAACAGCTAGTCAAGTTGGTGAAGTGATTTTTGTACCTGCATTTTCCGGTTTATATGCACCTTATTGGCGTAAAGATGCTAGAAGGTTTTTACTAACAAAACCCATAGTTTCTTGTTTTTTTTTTTAAATCAAATTTTAATCTATTTATAGTGTCATTTGTGGTTTAACATTTGAAACTAAACCAGAACATCTAGTCAAAGCAGCATTAGAAGCTGTTTGTTTTCAAGTTAGAGATATTTTAGAAGCTATGGCTTTGGATTGTGGTTTTACGCTTTCGAAACTTTTAGTTGATGGTGGGATGACATCAAATGATTATTTAATGCAAATGCAAGCAGATTATTGTGGTATACCTGTAGGTAATAATTTAAAATTAATATTTTGATAACAATATAATAAAATGACAAAAATTATAAATTACAGTTAGACCGACAATGGTTGAAACAACATCATTAGGTGCTGCAATTGCCGCCGGTTGTGCTAAAGGTGTAGAAATATGGGATTTAGATAATATTCAAGGTGTTCCTAGTGATGTTTTCGTGCCATCAATTACAGATGATCGTAAGTTTCTTGTTCTTTAATTTTCCAAATATTTTTCTAAAATTGGAGTAATGCAGAAAGGGACATAAAGTACACAAGGTGGAAAATGGCAATTTCTAGAAGTGTCGGTTGGGTTGCTGATGAAGGGAAAGGCGATTCAATCAATAGAGGTAAATTATTACTTAGGGCCTCTCCAAACGTAGTGGATTTGCGTATTTGTGGTGAGGAATAATAAACAAACATCAAACTGCTGTTATTGTTTATGTACATTTTTCTCGGGTATAATACAGATTAAAGTGAAGCAGATGTATTAGAAAACAGTCGTTAGAAAAGAAATAGAGAGTTTTTAGTTATTAAACTCAATTACAAATTGGCCAGAATAGAATAGAACAGACGCTATCTCTTTCCTAACGACTGCTTTCTAATACATGTTTCACTTCATTCTGTATTATACCCGAGAAAAGTATAAATAAATAACAACACCAGGGTGATATTTGTTCATTACTACTCACCGCAAATACGCAAATCCACTACGTTTGGAGAGGCTCTTACTCATAAAAAACAGAAATAATATATTGATGTTTATATAACAGGAAAGAATATTCTCAAATCATTGCCTGGTGGATTTTTTGTAATTGGTGCATTTAGTTTATTGCTTCTAGCAAATTATATGAAAAATCGTACTGGATAATTCAATTATTTATATTGCGTTCTACCTCATTTTAAGTTATTATTATGAATGCCATAGTAATGTTTAGGTTTTCTTTACAAATATGTTAACCCGAAAAAAATAAGACTGTGATGTTTTGCCAAATTGAATTATGGTAGTTTTTCTTTTGGCATAAATAGAGGCTCAATTTCGGTTGTGGTAAATAGTATTTCACATTATCTAGCAATTGACTAAAAAGCTTTTTTTAATTGTGTTCTTTTAAGTTACAATAGATTGTTACCTGATTTTAAGTATTTTGTTCTTTCAAATACCTAACTTTTGCAACTATAAACTGCATAAGAGCAACAGTAAGTAGATTTTCCACTCACTCGGGGTGGCTACCACCACAGTAAGTGGGCAAGCGAAGCCCACAAAAACTACTGGCTGGAATACCCGAAGGCACAACAGGCAAGGAACTTTATAGAAGGTCCGTCCAGGGGGCTTTCGAAACAGATTCTGTCATTAAACAGAGCTGATTTAAGAAAAGTGGTAGGAATCCTAACGGGGCACTGCTACTTAAACAAGCACCCCACAATGTTGGGCGTCAGAGATGACCCCACATGTAGGAAATGCTCATAGGATGACGAGACGGCAGCTCACGTGCTGTGCAAGTGCTCTGCTCTTTCTGAGCTGAGGCACCGCTGGTTCGGGTTGCCGTTCATCGAACCTCGGGAGGTACAGAGACTATCCATTGGGCTTTATCCAGGGCTCAGGACTGTAGAGAACTCTGAAAAATCGGGCCTTACAATGGACCACTGGAGTCTAAGCATAACTGGGAAGACCCAGCCCCGCCTAAATATCTACATCTTCCTGATTTTAAGTATTTTGTTTTTCCAAATACCTAACTTTTGCAACTGTAAACTGCATAAGAGCGATAGTAAGTAGATTTTCTTGTACTTCGTCTCAAGTTTTGTTTACAATAAGGAGTTTTAAAGTTACGCTACCGATAAAATGAGTTAAAAAAATCTGTAATTGTAAACTTGAATAGTGAAAACACAGAAAACTTTTATAATCTAATCTCTTTTTCGCCAAATAAAGTGGCTGATGACTTCAGTAATCGGGTTTTAATGCATTTAATCAACTTGTCTGATAAAGTTTTTCGTCTGTGATTTTTTCTTTCTCTAATATAGCGTTATTATGTCTGGTCAATTCGTCGTTAGTGGAGTTATATAACAAACAACTGGACGTACTTAAGAGCCATTATATTCGTATTTCAGCTCATATATAAACGTCGTAAATCAAAAAAAAAATACCCCAAAGCATTTTGCTATTCACCCCTGATATATGGAAAATCAAGCGGAATGACGACATAGTCGTATACTATACCGCAGGGGTGGCCAACAGATCGATCTCGATCGAAAAACAATTTTTAGTCCGAGATGAAATTAACAATTTCTAGAATTTGTGTCTGTTTGCTTGTTTGTTCGTTTGAGAAATGTTGCCGCAAAAACGGCCAATTTGTTTTCAAGCAAACTTGGCGGTTGTAAAGTAGAGATTTCCAGAAGTAATATGCACTTTGTGTCATCTGAATCAGTTTAGTAGAAGCCGCTATATAGGCCTGTGAGTTGTATGCGCTCTCATATTAGATAAGAGTCAAGCTTTTACGGTTGTCGTGGCTCGTCGCTCGCTCGCCTGTAGTAACAAGTGTTGTGCGTTGCGTTATCATCCCTAATTTTATTATGGCGAAGCCATGGGAAACAGCTAGTTTGAAATGAACGCCATCGTTACACTTCATGTATAAACACCTCCGCGCACTCATCGATTGGCGAAGGGGTTTGAATGTGTTATAAAGATCCCGAGCTTGATAGGTAGATCGCGATTAGCTTTTAATGCAGAAAGTCGATCGCAAGAATAAATAAGTTGGCCACCCCTGCTTAACCGTACTATTACCTCAGTTCCAATGTCTCTAATATTTGCGTGTTGTATTGGAATCACGAAAGAAACAAGAGAGGGACACTTAACTAATTTGTCGGGGTGCTTGTTGTATAACGACCGCAACGTATATATTAATCACGCTAATCGTTTTTCTTATGCATTAGTTTTGTGTTGGTGATTGTGAGTATGGTGTGCATATGAACAGACAACATTTAACCGTCTAGCTACCCTACCAGCCAGCAGCAGCGAGATGCGTCTGGTTGTCAAGGAAACGGCGCCGTTTTCTGAGTTGTTAGGGGTTGTGCTTTTGGTACAGATATACTAGAGGGGTGACTGCTGTCTCCCTATACATTCTTTTCTCTTTTACACTTTTGAGAATTTCGGCTTTCGACGCAATTCGGGCTACGGCTACACATTCATAAATCATAATATTATTAAGGAAATGAGTACAGTTTGAAAGTAGGAAGAGAGAGTCTGCCTTCTGTTTCGAGTACTCTTCCCAATATGACTTTGGTAGTGGTAGTGTTTTGTATTTAGAAATCAGATCTGGATGATGAACATAAAGTTAGAAAACAAGAGAGATAGTGTTCTTTTAAATGGACTTTCAAAAACATTGAAAAACTCGTCTAGAGCGAATATGAAACGATGACAGATAATTTGTCTTCTTACAATTAGGGGTATAATTTATCGAGTTAATAAATCCTTATAATTAAAGCTTCAATTTTTTCGAGTTTTAATAGGATAAAATGGATGCAGATGTGTATATAAATCATAATATAATCGATATGGTATTATTATTGTTGAAGAAACGGCCCTCATGTTCAAGTGACAAAAGAAATTATGGCTATTCTTTGTTACTTTACCACCCCTAAAGCAAGTATTCGTCATCTTGTTTGTTGGATTTACAACACTTACACACAGTGAGGGGAGAGATAAACCTCCTATTTGTCAAGTTTACGTTTCAAACTGAGTGATAATACTTAAGTTCTTAATTAGTAGTGCTGGTGGTTGGTAATTTTTCTAAAGGAGTTAAAGCACAGACGGGAAAAGTCTGTGGGCTGGGAAAATATTTAAGCATCGTAAGTATTTTTCCCTTTTGATTTTCTATTTAGGCTGTCTGAGAATGCTACCACCTACACTACCAAGACGGTTAACTATTGATAAAGTTAAGATCTGAAATGCTGTCGCGACAGTTTGAATTCCATGAGAGTTCGTAGTTCGTGTCACTGATAAGCCGGATTTATTAAGGAAATTATAGCATAGTTAAATTGAAAATACCTGTAATCAACTCTTTGCGTGAATAATTTAAATATTAATTAAAAAAAAACGGAAAAGATAAGTGGTTTAATTTTGATGTGCTGGCGATCATCATTTGCAATTTCTATCTGCATGCAGTCGAATGTTTGAATAATTAGAATAACGGAGTACGTCAACAGCCATCATCCCTTCAGAAGACCCTATGTCACATCTGATTCCCCTTCTGAAAATATCTCTCGTAGTTTAAAACGAGTGGCAGTAACGGCAGGAGACGACGATGAATCCGATCATCTAAAACGCGTGCGTTCCCTCATCTTTCCTGCGTTCTTCGTTTGGCCACCACCGTACTACTATCATTACACCATCCTTATTCTGGAAACGGCGCACTACTACCACCAGTCTAACGGCACATCTCGTATACACTTGACGTCGGTCTGCGTCGCTGTCAGTAACGTCGCCGTCGTCGTCGTTGGTAGTATCGTCAACGGTTTGATTTGAATAATATCAACAGTTCGATGAATACAAACACCACAATCACTGTTATACCATCATCATCATCAACGCTGCCGTCGTCGCCGCCACCGCTGTCGTTGTTGCTGTGATGGTGATGTGTTGACAATGCTATTGTTAGTGTTCGGTTTTATGTTTTTGTTGTTTATATAGAAAGAAGGGGGTGAATCGACGAGAGTCTTTTTTTTTGTTTGTTTCATTGTTGCTATACACATTCAGGTATTGTTGAGGAGATCTCTTTCTGTTGGATTTCTTTCTATTGTTGGTTTTTGACGACGACACATCGAAATCGTACAGAAGAAGGGAAGGCGATGACGACTTAAAGCTGATACATAAATTTATCATTTGTTTGACGGTAGCATGGTTTATCTTTCAAAGCTTATAGCGAGGATTCTAAGTATTTCGTTGTATTGTAGAAGAAATCTCGTCTTTATTTCGATTTTTGAAGAGAAAACGTGCGACTAAATCAGTATCTCATAAAGAATTGAAGTGACCAGGTTACATTAATAATTCCTTGATTTGTAATCAACATTAGATACAATTTTTTGACTTTCAGACAGTAAATAAGCGCGTTTAGGACATAATTGAAGTAATTTCCTGAAAACCTGTTATTTCAAATATCCATTTAATGACCCCATATTCATATCAAAACTAGCCGTTTCCCTTTAGTTTTGCTCCGGTATCATTTTGTCGTAATTTCCCTATGGGATGTTGGTTTATTTTATAAAAATGCAAAATACTCATTTATCTCCTATAGAATAGTTATTTTATTAGATTTGTTATATTGAGAATCAAGTTTTGCTCGAATAACTTTCTTTCTATTAACTTCAGCTGTTGTTTCAGCTTATTTACTGAAAGACCATTACAAACTATTAATTAGATTAAACTGAGCTTGATGTTCCGTATTTTAAGTCTTCTAATTTTAGATAAACATTATCAGATAATTGTAGGAGCGTAAATTTTTCTATTTTCCTTTAAAATCCAACATGATCTATGAAATTTACGTTATCTGGAGTTTATCAGAGTTAAAAATTTCCTCCAAACAATAGCTCTAATTAGTGCAACAATTTATTTCGAATTTATGTGTTTTTAGTTGGACGGCAATTTAGTGCTTTTATCGGGCAATTAAATTAAGAAATTATCCTAACTGGAAATATCTCTCTATGATCTCTTCTTCTCTAATTCTTATGTTTACTTAATAAAATCGTTGGTTTTATGGTGAAATTGAAAATTCTGTTTTTTTTATTTGTTTTGTCCAGTTGAGGTTTATTCAACATGATGAAACAAGCAAAACATACCATAAAATTAAAAGTGTTACGTTTGTTTCGGTTTTTTGTTAGGATTTCAGGTTACATTTGTATGTAATTTTTGATGTTTTCTGATGGGATTATATTGTGATTTGGTGTATGTGCTTTCGATTATATATTGGTAATAATAGACATGGTACTTGTGGCGAGATGAGAACACCGTTGATTGGAATATTGCCATGGATAAAACTTATGGTGCCGGTTCTACTGGTCTCTTCAGCAATAGGTAAGTACTTCTTTGTAATCAAAGTTTTGTTATCCAATTCGGATAGTTGTAGTGTAGTGTTCTTTTTAAACATGTCTTGGTTTTCAAAGTTAATGTCCTTTTGAACACTGGAGTTTCAGTGGAGTAACTTTTCTAAAATGTAATGAGTTTTGTTTTGAGAGAGTTCAGTTGGGAAATGTAATACAAAAAACAAAATCATCTGTCTTTAGAACCAATTTAAAGGAAAATTGAATAAATGGAAAAAAATCATTGAAGACAAAAAAACACAACAACAAAGCCTAGCAAACAATTGGAATTTTATTGAAATTAGAGAATAGAAACTTAGAAACGTTTCAGATTTGCAGAATTGCCCCTTTTTTCTCCTTTCATACATCCTGTGTCTCGCTCCGTCGGTGTCTCTAACTTGAAACAGTAAAATAAATTCCTTGGAAACATCCCACAGGAACTTAAACTTATACTAAAACTTTACATTTAAATTTGTCCGTTTATAAATTAAGTTTCGTCTTTTTTAGTCGGCCCTCGCTCTTTTCGTCAGTGTTAGAAAAAGACCTAGAGCCAATCCAAATGTTGACGATAATAATAATAATAATAATAATAATAATTTATTGTCAAGCAAATTCAATATTGTTTAAAAATTAATAATTTCATGTTGTTTATTTTTATAAGAATTGGAATTTAGGACTTTTCAGGAATTCTACATAAATCCAGAGGGTAGTATCGTGAATTTTATTGGAAAGTGATAAACTCTGCGTGATTATATAGCACATTTTTTACATTTTAATCTTTCAATAATAAATATATGAAATTTTTAATTTAATATTTATGAAGCAAAATAGACTAAAAAATTAAAAATTAAAACATATTTTGTATTTATCAGAACCTATCTAAACAATTTAAATTTATTTAATTAATTATGTCTTGAAATTACATTGAAATGGAGAGAGCATTTATTAAGCTTCCAAGTAAGGCAAAGGATTAAGTAATAAAGATATCCCAGACGTCTTAAAATGTAATAGAGATGAAGTCATGGTCCTTTTATTAATGAAAGAAGATGAAATAATAAATAAGAAACTAAGGGATAAGCCATTTACTGTGAGAGAAGAGAAGAGGTCAAATTAAACTCGTGTAGTTTCAACGATGAATCATTAATAAAAAAATAAAAAAATTATGTCTTGAACAACAAAAACATTAATATAAGATACCTTTTTTTGCTTTTAAAAATATTTTCACCGATTAAATCGTTAACTATTTCTAGAAAAGTAAAACATTTAAAACTGTCTCGATAAACTTCCAAATCGTCTAATCGTAAGATCCAGTTCAGAGGGTAAAAAAATTTGATGTTTTCGACATTAGTAGTCCTGATGTGTTCCTCTTTTTTCCTACCACCACTTTATAATTCTACTCTGGGTTTCTAAGGGCTCAGTACCTTCATTTTCCTATACCAAGGAAACATTGGGCAAGAAATCAATCTTAATAATTTTTCAGTATTTTTTTACAGTTGATTGTAATAAATTGTTGCCTGTGTTCATACAGAGTCTTCTTGTTTTCCATTTTAAATTCGAGAATGTATTGTTGAACGTTATCATCAATCAGTCAATATTCCTATAGATAATTTGATTTCGTGCTTCAAATAGCTTGAAACGAATTAATCGTGTGAATGGTGATCCTCCTTTTGGTATCGTTTTACTTTCACAGTAGGAATTAATTTTTGTTGCTTGTTACAACGATATAGATACCTATCTACCTATATAGACAAGTATCCTTTTTATGTAAAAGATTACAGATCAAAGGGAAATCGTTTCAGGATTTTGATTTTCTTTCCCTTCTTTTAATTTGATCCGTTTGATTTTCCTTTAGATGAATTTATTATTATCTGAATAAATCTGATATAACGAAAGGAACTATTTTGTTTCCTTATATAGATTGAAAAAAAAACATATTTTGTATGATAAAATCGGCGAATATATTGGAAAAAAAAGCAACGAATAAGTAAAGAAGATAACAGTTGCACAGACATTAGATATCGAAAATATGAATTTTAAATCTGACATATTTCAATACAAAAATGTTATAAAGGCCAAGGAAAAATCCGAGTATAATCGAGTAAGGTTTGGTGGTGTCATTGGAGACCCTTGAAAATTTCCCTAGGGATATAGTGGCGTGCACTTGTGTTCAAGAGGGTTACATAGAAATTTACGACTTTGCCTATGTCAGTTTAATTGCATTCCCTATTATTGGCTTAAAAATTGT
>JAZBHA010000543.1:0-14237 GCA_037464855.1 Iselma pallidipennis | reverse complement strand
TTGCGACAAGTTAAATAAATTGGAACTATCACTATATTTTATCGTTGGTGGTAGACAAACAGCAAATCGTCCTTGTCTAAAAATAATTTATATGGAGAATTCTCTAGGATTTGAATGTTGTACAAAGTCTTTACGAGGCAAAATATAAATTATATCAAGAACGGAATCTTTATGGGACACTATACAAGTTTTTGCTGTTCGGAATAGAACAGGCTAAAGTAGCCCAAAATCCATGCATTTTTATCGCCGAAGATATATTTTTTTTACTAGTGAGAATTTGTTTTCAAGAGAAAGTTTGCAATCGATTCCAATATTTGATAACCGAACTTTAAGAGAACTTTACAAACATATTGGTAAGGAAAAAATCGCCACCGAAAAAATTTTAGTGTTTCTCTTATATTTTTCGTATTATTTGTTCGAGTGAAAGCAATAAATTAATGGACGAAAAATAAATGAATGGTTATTTTTCTAGATATTTTAAGCTAGAAGATTTATTTAAGATGATGCCGGGGCGAGCACACAAGTCTTAAATTAGCAGAGTCTACAATTTCTGTCATAAGAAATGAACAACTGTTTTCATATTTTTGGAGAATTTTTCAAAATATGACTTCAACAGAAATCAGAGAATAGTTAAGAGAATTAGACAATCGATTGACAAGAATTTTGTGAATCAAATACTGATCAATAGGTTACGAAACATATTTCATGTTCCATAATTTAAAAGCTTTAAGTAAATCGTCTAATTTAATCCAAAGTTCTACTACCAGAGATCAATACAGTATTGAGAAATAGAAAATAACAATGAAAATGACATGGGACGATAAGATTGATAAAAGCTTTCTTCCATACCATTAAAATAATAGCAATATGTTAAAAGAAAAACAATGTTTTTAGAGACCTCAGAAATAAATTGTGTAAATTGAATTTACTTTTATACGTGTTTATCGTGTGATTCTCTCTATTATTTTGCATTTTCGTTCGCTTTTAAATCCAACAAACAATATAGCTTTTTCCAGTATCGATTATTGTTGTTGATTAAATTACTTTCAATATTATTTGAAAACTAAATAGAATAGAAGACCAATAAAAGGCCAACGACCAGATCAAACCATTAAATTGTCGATTTATAATAATATTTTAGTCATGTCACAGTTCAGTAACGGCAGCTAATGGAATCACACGCCTTCCAAATATTTATGATAAAAGTAAAGCTAATAAAATATCGGTTGACCGTGCGTCTTTTCAACAGGAATAGTATAGTAATAGTGAGCAGTAGGAAGTAATAGGGGAGGAGAAATCAGGGTTGGATTCGGGTTCAGACAGTCAATGAAGTAGCTAGAAATAAATAGAGACACGTCTCGGAAACTAGATTGAAGCTAAGAAAGACTTATTGGGCGGACCCTATACAACTCATGATAGATGTATACATCTATATAGTAGAGTTGTTCCCTAGATATCAATCTTGGTAATATTGGTGGACGCCGCCATTTCCGATATTCATTCAAAGGTCTACAATTGAACGGAATTGGCTGTCAAGAGAACAACACACATATACACACATATACAGTATCTATACTTACTAATCACTCTAATAACAGTAATTTCTTTTTTTCGTAAATACTGTAATCAGATATTGATATATCTCGATGAAGTGTATTTCAAGCACCGGAAAGTGGATGAAGGTGAGTCCCCTAGGATACCGGAAATCATTCTGTCACACACAGTTTGCGAGAAAATATCCCACAGTCTCTCTCCCTTATTTGTTGTTCTTAATGATCCTCTTCACAACACACTAAATCCCTTTATGAAGAACAACAGAACCAAAAATAGAAAATATCATCTGAAATTTGACATAACGCAACAAAAAATCCTGAAATAACTTCTGAAGTACATACGATAAATCTAAATTATTTCTATTCTATCAATGAAGAGGAGAGTATCGATCAGTTTCTCATAGAATTATTGTCTTATTCATGTTCTGTTTTGTGTTGTATTTTAGTATTTTGTACGAAAAGCTTTAATTTTATTAGAGAATCACATGAAAGATTTTGGACACGAACACAAGACTGTAGCATCAATTGTTGTGTCTACTGACAGTGTTTTGAAAGGAAAGAAAGGAAATAAGGACTTTATTATCGGTCCTTTTGATCTTCCATTCGAGAACTTATTAGGATATTGCTTCTTTCAAAGTACTTTGTGTCTTGAACAGGATTGCTGAAGTATTTTTCAAAATTTTAATACTAATTTTTTAATTGAATATTTGACATTCTTCTAGTTAACGCTTTTTATTTTCTTAATAAAACACAGTGTGATTACTTTAAATTTTAAAATAACGGCAGATTTGAATGTCTTGAGATTAAAACTTCGTTGAAGGAAAACAGGTGGTATGTTTGTTTTATATTAAACTCTGTTGCAGTAGTGAACCATTTCTCTCTTGAAACTATGTATGACACAATGAAGACAGAAAGAGATAGATGTACAAGAGCATTGATAATATATCTATATGTTGCAGTTGATGTTTAATATATACATACATAGTAGTAGGACAACATGTCGTAACAATGTTTTGGAATTTCCATGCTTACCTGAAAATCAATCTCGCAACTGTTTCCTGTAAGTTGTATACGGATTAACCAGTTTATACTACATTCTAAGAGTTGATATTTTATAAATCCGAATTAATTACATTTGTAGTGTAAGGATACAATTGGGGCAAAGGAGTCTATCCAGTTACATTGTCGGCGGCAATTCAAACAGATCTCTGAAAGATCGAATAAAACCCAGCAGGCATATAATAGAGAATTGTGCCAAGTTTCCCAACCAAATAAATCAATATAGCTACAATTTTTTTCTAATTTCACAGTATTTATAAATAAAATCTTCAATCAAATACCGATTACTTTCATAACACTTGTGTACATTTTGACCCTTCATGAATCTAATCGTAGACAAGTCCTGTATGGAAATTATTCTATGTTAGTATGTTCGATTTGCTGGTTTCCATTTCCGGTTCAACTTTTCCTCCAACTGCCATTCACCATCCATATCGTAGAGAAGAAATCTGGCTTTTGTATAGCTGAAACTCAATTTAAAAGTAAATTGGGGTTTACTGTGGAAATGTGTCATATAGCGCACACACAGACAGTAAAATGGCGAAATATCACGTATACATAGTATCCAGTTTCTTAGATTATATGTGTGATGATGTCTTGCTAACTCGATTAAATGCCAAAAAGTAACTGTGGATCTTGGAAATTTTACTAGAGGATTACTATAAAGACTCATATGTATCTGTTTTTTTTTGGTTTGGCATTAATGTGACAAAAGTCAACTGCTTTCGTAAATCTCTCAGTAATTCACATGTGTTATATTTGGATGTTTTATGTTTTCCAAAAAGGAAAACATATCCATAAGAGTGTGGACGTTAGTAAAACTGACACATTTACTTATTTGCTGAAAACGAGAAGAGAAAACCGTAAAAGCAAATGTTCTGGCTGTTTTTTTATGACATACCTATCTGGACTGTTTAGTAGTAGCCGTAGGGTTAAGGGAATCATTTCGGGAACTAATTCATTGAAGGAAATGTTTCGTATTGTTGCTGCAGTATTACCAAAAGGATTCTGTTCCTAGTTTGGCCTAGATAAGTCCTTGATGCTATTCTATTAAATGAACTATCCACCATTTTACTGGATATTTACGATTTATTATAGCTTTGTTTTGACTTTTAAATTGTTGATATCTTCTGCTTTTATTTCTTATATGTTCAATGGCTTTCATTTATGTCAACACAATAACATAAAAGAAAACTATATTTGCTAGTTTTCTGTAACGGTTTAACCCTTCAATTTTTTGGAGCGAAATGTTTCGCATTTTTAGCGCGAAAAATCTACCCATGTCAGATGATAAATTTTAGACAAATTTGAGACGTTTTCATGAAGTTAAAACTCGATTAAATTCAGCAAAAAATTTTAAGAGAATACATTTGAATAAATTTCCAGCATTCACACCCTGAAAATTACTTTTACCAAGCATCACGCTTCGTTAGGGAAATATGAAGTATTTATATAAAACAGTCTGTAAAACTGTACAAGTTCCTATTGTTGTTGTTGTTGTTGGTTGTCATCGTCGGCGCTCGATTCACTGCACATTAAACACTTTCTGAACAAATTAATTTATGCTGTCTAGTTGTATATAAAAATTACTTAAAACAAAAATTAACTGAACAATCGAAAACAAAGGATTACTTTACCCAACTTGTAATACAATTCGGTTTTAATTTAATAATGAGATAACGTCAGAGAATTGATGTTGGCAAACTGCAACATCAATTGGGATGAAGTACTGAAACTCATCAAAATACAACTCCTCAAACTGAATTAACGTACTTTGTAATTGTGTCCTGGATAATAATGTCTTTCAAATCAACTCTTGTTTAGTTAATCGAAAATGAAAAGAATTAGAAATTCTTGTACAGACAATGTGATAGATTATGTCAAGAATTCAATTCAATTTCAACTTCTGTTTGATATCTGTAGGTATATTTAAAACTTCACTCATTAACGTAGAGCGTACAGTATTTATTTCTTAAATTATCTTTTACCTTTCAACTCACTCTTTTCTCTTGTGATAATTGAAATTCTGTTGAATTTCATATTCTGTCGTGGACAGAGTGAAAACCTCCTGTTGTAAAATTTATGAGAAAGAAAATGGACGAATATTAATAAATTAATTCACCAAAAAAGTCCATTATTTCCAAAAAGACAAAATAAATAAATAAATCACTTTTTGGTAGAAGTGCACATTGTAGACTACGTCGTACAGTTATGAGATAAAATGTCTTTGGATTTGGGTCAGTTGTTGGGAATCCTTATTGTATATAGAAGTTTTCCTCTAAAATCTAGCCATCCGTATAAAAATCAACCTGAAATTCGGTTATCCGTGCAGAGGAATCGTAACAATTTCCAGTTTTAGACTCATTCAAAATAAATATAAAGTTTTGACGATCCGTTTAACAAATTGTTTCCAGAAAGTCAATATTTATTATATTGTTACGAATGTTGTCTTTTTCAATTAAAATAATGCCTGAAAGTTCTATTTGCGATGAGCTTTTCTACAGACGTTATGCAGAAAGCTGGAATGTCGTAGCTCTTCTGTAATATTCCGTGGCATTCTAAAGAACGTCTCCGTTTTCGTCATCGTGCCAGTGACTTTTTTGACAATTCTTTTGAGCAAGTTTTCATCTTCGTCTTCTCCCCACCCATTCACAGTTGACAAACTCAGGCAATAGTAGATAAGCAGGATATAGATAGAAATAAGGATAGATATGTTAACAAGGGGTGAAATATTACAAAAGAGCCTTGTGGGCGGAGCCGGCATCAAGCGAAGATGACATCGGAGATGATGAAGACGGAGACGGAGACGAAGACGTTCTGTAGAATTCCTCGGATTATTCACATTTTTTTTGTGTTACTTTTAGTACGGTTGTAGCAGTTTTAGTATATTTTGTTTCTAAACTAATAGTTTAATAAAGTATAAGATAAACCTATTAAATTCTTGTATGTTCTTTTGAACAAATTTATGGCTAATTAACTTCACAACGATTAACTCCTTCCAACTTTTCCAAATAAAGTAGGCAAATGTTTGAGTAGTTTACTACGTCTATGAAAACTTGCTTTTAATTTAATTAAGATGTTAGTGAACTTTACTTCTATCAGTTACTGGAGAAACAAATTATGAATATTTTAACAAAGACATGTTGATAGATGCTGCTGTTCAGTATTGAAATTCAACGATTCTATTAAATATAAACAAATAGAAAAATGATTTACTTATTTTATATATAATTCTTTTGGAGCTTGTAATTTCTATGTCAAGTAAATTTTCGTTTTCTCAACTTGTAGTCATAATGTTAACAGATATTACAATCATAAATTCGTTCTCGTAGGTATTCTTGTCGACTGTTATTGGAATTGTTGCTCACTAAGGACCTCCGCACACGACGGCCGAACCGACCGACCCGAACGTCCCGACCCGTCTCGGAAAAAATTAAAAGCATTGATTCTAATGTAAGTTCGTACACGAAGCCCGACACGTCTCGGAATTTTTGTCCGGACGTGTCCGACGTGTCCGGAGCGTTACGCATGCGTCATTTCATTCCTAGTCTCTTTTCAAGGTGAGAATTCAATTCATATACAGTAGAAACTCGATTATCCGGCCCTCAGTTATACGGATTCGCGATTATCCGGCCCTCAGTTATCCGGATCCGGACTGCCGACCTTGATCAAATATGTAGCTTTATACAAGTCGAATCCATGCATGCACATACATATTATACATAGGTACATACGTACGTACGAAAATGTATTTCTAATAATTTCTTAATAAACATTGCTTTTTGTTGTCAAGTTCACTTTGTTTTTGTTGTTTTTAATCCACGCCTAGCATTATGTATTATGTAATAATATGTACATATGTATAAAAATCGCTTTTCTTCATACTTTCAATTATCCGGATTTTCGATTATCCGAATGCCTAACGACAACAATTAGTCCGGATAATCGAGTTTCTACTGTATTCCCTTAACAAACAACGAAGCCGATGGAAAGAGACTAGAAATGAAGTGACGCATGCGTAACACTCCGGACACGCTGGACACGTTCGGACAAAAAGTCCGAGACCTCGTTTCCGAGACGTGTCGGGCTTCGTGTACGAACTTACATTAGAATCAATGCTTTTAATTTTTTCCGAGACGGGTCGGGACGTTCGGGTCGGTCGGTTCGGCCACCGTGTGCGGAGGTCCTTATACATATTGGAACAACAATTTCTTATATTATTCGACAAATAATATAAAATTTTAAATAGTATTTTTTTATAGATGTGATAATCAAAATATATGAAGAGTTGAGGGTCACGTAAATAACGGAAAATAAAAATTTTAGCATGAATATTTGAATATAAAACAGAACACTTTCAGCATAACGCATTAAAAATATATAAGAAAGTTGATTTGTAATACATATAAAATAAAATAAAAATACATCAAAGAATATTAACTTCGCTCATTTCACAAAATATCCAACTTGTGATATAAACAAATCGACATAGCTAGATTTAGGATTTTTTTGCTTTCACGTTCCATTACTGTTTTGTTTAGAATTTAAACAGGCAATACAAATTTCCGTACGAACATCGATGAAACTGGCAAACTTATCTGAAACGACCAT
This sequence comes from Iselma pallidipennis, assembly GCA_037464855.1. Taxonomy (NCBI): domain Eukaryota; kingdom Metazoa; phylum Arthropoda; class Insecta; order Coleoptera; family Meloidae; genus Iselma; species Iselma pallidipennis. Next base: position 7,014 of record JAZBHA010000543.1, on the reverse strand, counting down.
AAAATTCGTTCAATTTCGATTCCATGATTTCATCTATCTAAAGAAGGATTGCTTGTCTTGCAAGAAAAAAGGAACGACAAGTCCTACGTCTAAATACAGTTCAATATCTGTAGGTATGTCTTGTTCTTGTTGTTGGCTCGTTTCAGTAGATAAAGGTAGCATGCAATAACTTGTTCCGGCAGGTGAACAACAAACTAGATACAATCGAACTGACAATATTCACAAACAACAACAACAACAACGACATGGAAAAATAAAGAAAATTCCAGTATAAAACAAGACATATCATTGTATTTTCAGCAATTTCAGCAAACATTTGACAATTGAAACAGTACACGGTGGCCAATCTGATTGCTCGTTTTTTCTGTTTTATCTGTTGTCGACAATTGAGCTGACAAAGCTGACGTTCAGTCCTATTACATTATTTCCTTGTATTTGCTTTTTTTCTGGTAAATGTCTAGAAACTTAAGAGGAAATCTTTTCATCGACCAGAAGGCTCCGAAATTCATGAAAATTGGTAAACATCCTATCGCAAAAAGGTACTCATCACACACACACCTGACAATTTTATGAAGCGTCAAAGAATTTACATTATGATGCTGACGATCGAATATATATAGTGTGTGTCGTCATTTGAAATTCAGCGTTGATTTTGTACTGCTGCTGGTGAATAAATCTGACGGAAAGGAGGTGACGTATTTTGTTCGTCCATGAAGTGGAGTCGTGTATAGTACGTTACAAGGAGGCGGTTGATGGTGGTGGCGTTTTCCTGATGTTTCTTACCCACTCCAATGTAACATAAAGTTGGAACTACCCTGAACATATATATATAAAGTCTGATAAGGGGACGACAGATACCCTAAAATTCAAGCCTCATATAACACCTCCACATAAAAAATGCATTAAACTCAGCCGAAATTTGTATAGAAAGACGAGAAAATGCAGCTGAATTTTGATTTATATCCCTTTGAAATTCGCATAAGTTTCACTGGAAGTTTTCGTAAATAACTTATTGAATTTTTAAAGAAAAATCTAACAATAACAACTAAATTTGTTAATGGAATTGTGTTTAATTTTTATAAATTAAACTCTCAACACAGACAGTTTTTAATTATTGAGAAAAAAAAATTGTTTGGCCATTATTTTGATATCCTGAAAAATTAATTAAAGAAATTTCCATATTATAATTAATCGGTTGCGAGTAGGGAAATTGCGTAGTGAAAATTTTATAAGAGTCTGAAAAATACGATCAAGATGTTTTTGTATTATTTGTTGTTCTGATAGATGGAAATATCATACCGTATCAGGTAAACATTATTTGAAAATCAAATATTTATAGAACAGTTTTGTTGACATTAGATCATAGTTTCATAGGACGTATTTATCAATTTTATATTACTATCATTCTCAAAGATGCGCAATTTAATCTTTACCGGAAAACTTGGCAAATTATTGATGCTGAAAACAGAGCCGAGGGTAGTTTATCGAACACTTTGAAAATTTATCAATTTATTATTCATCTTTCTTAAAATAGGAAATGTAGATAATTATATGACTTATATTAGCTAGGAGACAAAGGCAATCGATCGATTTTTTTGTGGCATTATTACTGAGGGCGTAACTGTTATTAAATAAACATCAGAGAAGATTTAGAAGGACATTGATTAATTTTTAATAATAACGTCTAGAATTTTCTTTAATAGCAAAAATTTCCAATAAAACGGGAAAACCTGTGACACACACATACAGTATATAGAATGTCATGACCTGACCATGATTGAGAACCATCAAAATCCGCCAATTTTCACCAATCCCTCTTTTACGAGACAACCAAGTCCATGACAGATTGCAAAGCAGGGACTATACTACACAACCCGATTCGTTCATTTCATTCTTCGCTATCCACTAATATTTTATATCCGTGTAGAATAGCAGCACGTTTGCTGCTACTCTATACAGTGACATCAATCTTGGAACAAGATAACTTCATTCGGCCTCATCTCGACTATTGTGGTTCGACCGTTTCCTTTTTGGTGAATTAGGTTAAACATGGTCGATCTTATATATTGATGAAAGAATGGGCATTCGATATTTTGGTAGGAAACCGGAATTGACCGGATGGGTTCAATAAAATTCCTGAATTTCGATCAATAATAATTATTATTAGATTCTCAAACATTTTTGCTGCTTTCTAGTGGACAAGCAAATTTTATTTAATATAGAAATGCTGAGTAAGAGATGAGTCAGAGGATATTTTTCAATTTGAAAGCAATTTCAGAGATTTTCAGCACAAGGACGATGTCGTTGGTAATAATTCTGTATCAAGTGTCGGCAAGTGTCTTGAAGAATACAGGGCCCAGCTTAAAGGATCAAGCGGTATAAAAATTTTTAGAAACGATGGAAGAAACGTTCAAAACTGTCCTTTTTCCTTCTGGAATCTTTCCTTTCTGTTTTTGCTCGCACCACTTACATTTTTAAAATACCAATAGTGACAACTATCTCTATGGATACTTCACTTTATATATATAATTTCTTTTTCCAGTTGATTGACAGAATTTGCTCTCACGTCGAATTCCACTACAGTCTTCTACTAGTCATATACTATTTGCTATTGTCGATTTTCATTTTCCACACGTGTTCCTCATGAAAACATTCTGCCAGTTTGACACAACGTGTGAATCGTTAGGGACTTCCTTTCACCATTTCAAATAGACAACTCTTCTCCCCATTCCACATATTTCTTTATACTTTCTGTCTTTACCAAAAAAAAAACCAAAAACATTTATCGACTTTTTGTTGCTTCAACAACAGGAATTAGCTTGTTGTGTACAGATAAATGAATTTTTCTTTAACCCACTACCACCAACCAACTAACCAATGAACAGAGAAAAATTTCATTATTCGAATCGATGATCCATCACCAAGTCGATATGGCAATAGGAGGGAAGTGGTGGTGTTTGGCGTAAATGATGCTTCAGGAATAGGAAGGGAAAATGAGAGAAAAGCCGAAATCGGATAGTTGACACCAAGAGGGCCATTGGGCACTAATAAAGAAATGCTGACCGTAAAATGGTGGTGGACGCCTTAACGAAGTCGTCTGTATCGCGAATTCTAAATCAACTAGATTAAGTTTAGCGACGAAAAAGACTTGACCGAGTAGGTACTTTATCATAAAACTTCAAATTGAAAAAAGTTATTAACGTTTAACGTTTAGTACTGATGTTGGTTTACAACGATACATGTAATTAAACAACAAACAATTAATTTTTATTTTTGATGGTTGTAATCATGATAATTAGGTTTCTGAAATTAATAGTTCTATGTATAATACAGATCATACACATATATTTAAATGGAATTAATGTGTATACGCAGAATAAAACAAATCCGTACGTGTGCTTAACAAATACTAATTCCTGGATATTGTGGATTCGTTTTAATGTAACTGGAAATTAGAAATTATTGTACCAGAGAGTTTGTTCAATCATAATGGCGATTAGTTTCATTTCGTTAATGTGTCCATCAAATAATCGGAGAATTTTTGGCGATATGAATGAACACTAGAAATCGAAATTAAATGGAATGAAATGTATGTATAGTCTGTTTCCCGAGTCATGAGCTAAATGGTCCTAAAATTTCGAACTAGTACGAACGCTCATTATTGTACCTATCTTTTTCTAACGCACATGTAAAGTTTGGTTACTTTCAATGAAGTACAGTGATTCAAGTTAAGCTGTACGTTCAGTACAAACGAAGGTGTGTAGCAGATGTTTAGGAAGAGACTACCTAGAAGCGTATGTCGGTGATAGTCAAACATAGTCAACTGAGCCAGTGGTTCATGACTCTGGAAACAGACTATAGTTTTAACTGCGCGTTTTAATTTTCAGTTCGATGAAAGATTAAGAACGCTTTTCCTGAAAATGAAATATTTCACTGGTGTCCACACGTCGACAAAAAGACTATTTTTCAGCAATATTTTTACTCTTTAAAATTTGTTTGGTAAACCTGTCCCGACTGTGGTTTTTTTCTAATTTTTTCGTATAAAGTATTATTTAATTTTGTCACTTTTTGATGAGCTAGATTTTGAAAAATTCCAACAATCTGTCATTCAACGTTACGATCTCAATTTCCAATATTTCCTAACAAATAATTTCGCACACACACACACACACACACACACAGGCTTTTATTGTGCCCCGTCAACAAAATCAATATGTAATCTGTTTGGTGCATTTGACATTCCATTGACAATCATAAAGTTGATTCCAATAACTACCAAATACTTTTGGGCTGCATCCGTCGTCCTTAGAGTATTATTAATTTTTTTCTCGTCGTCATCGTTCTCTCTTTCTCTCTTATTCTTTACATCTTGAGTTGTTGGTATCTGACAGATGATTAATCCCATTTATCCTATTTCAGCAGATGTTACTATCTTTCAGTAACAAAAACTTTAACTCTATAGAATGTATGTATTTCTCGGCGGTTTAGTTTTGTAGTAATTCCAGTATAATTTCGGTCAAGATATGACTCCGAATTTTGATTATTCTTCTATATTCGTCGAGATTTGAGGAGAATTAATTGGAATTTTTAATTGGAATAGTTTGGATTGGATAATAGTGTTGGCTAGTCGTCGTCTTGTACAAAACTGTAGTCGAATCTGGATTTGGCGTGGAATAGTTTAAATCGAATGTCAGTGTCTCCGTATATTACGAACTGTGAGAAACTAACTCTAATTACAATTTCAATACTCTATTAGAACCGCAACCACAGAGTTGGACGTAGCTTCATTTGTTGCCCTTCTGATTCTCTTTATTGAAAATGCATGATATAGTGAGATGGTGGGGTAACCGACAATTAAATGATAGCAATTTACAATAGAATTTCAAATTCTACCACATTTACCAAAAACGCTTGATTAAAATTGAAAATAGAACAAACGACAATTTTTTCGTGTTACGTAAAATACGCGTAAAATTAACGTCTTTTTGACAATAATAGTAATTGCCAGGATTCATCCGGTTTGAATTGTCCGCTCGAGAATATTCCTTGTGAAGTTCCTGTTTCATTCAAGATGAACATCGACAAAGATAACTGGTTATTGCCAACATCTCCTGTGTGTGTGTTGAAACAAATAAAAATCGCCTGAACTGAACGGCTCCCTATTGTTTTACGGTAAATTTGGCACTCTTACGGTCAACGTATCAGTTGTAAGGATTATTCCTTTTCCTTTCTTTTTTATTTTTTGAAAAAAGAAACAAAAATAAAATAAAGTCTAACTGGTTGTTCGACAATGTCGGCTATAAAATGGGACATCCGGTAGAATGCCGTCACCACCCGTAGTGTTTGGTTGATTGTTTGAGGTCAACCAGACAATGTATACAGATATGGTGTAGTTGATGGTGGTAGTGGTGGCGACAATACTAGCAGTGGTAATTGCAATAGTGACGGTGGTTTTCAAGCTCAGTACGAATACTAGCAACTAGATGTAAACTACTCACTTCAACTTCCTGTCGTTAATAAAGTATCTAACAAGATTCAAGATATTAAAGTTAAATCAGTCAGTTACAAGGACGTGATTGCTCGTCAGTCGTTTTTGGACTTGGATCCTGGAAGTTTTATAGCAGGACCTGTTCAACAAGATTCGTTATGTTAATATAATTGTCTTAGATAATTGCCGTATTATTATTGGAAGCGACTGAAATTTGGTAACCGTTGATGTGTTCCTTGTTGATTAGCCCGGCGCCTCCACCATTTTTCTATCGCGTTACGTTCGGAGTTGGAGTTCTACTAATTCGAATTCTGGAAGTCAGTATTTTTATGCTTGAAAGTCGCATACTTCACAAAATACCGATGAACATTTATAAAGTACTCATATTATAAAAAATTTATAGAACAACTGCTGAAAAACTCTAAATGTCTAATCACCTGAAACTCTTGGCTTCCCTCCGATAAGTTTTATCTATGTAGGAATGTTATAATTCAATTTTATTTCTAAAAATATTCACTTTCTTCCCGCTATAGGTGGGTGGTGACTTTTATAAATACGGGAACAACTAATTGGCTATTTATTTATTTTTTTTAACAATAAGTTCGTTTCATGTTTTGAACCACAATTCACGGAATTACATCTTTGATATTTTCTGGCTCAGATTTTACGACCTTTATTTGTTTAATTAAAAAAATATATACGTATATGAACAAATCAAAAATTTTGTTTATTTCCCTTCGTCTTCTTTTTCTCACTTTCATATACATATTTTTTTTTACGTTTTCTAAATTGAGTTGAAATATGGTATATGCAAATATTCGTAATATACGAATCTATCGCCTCCAGACAGACAGACGTCGTAACGTAACGAACAAAGATAACAAGACAAGATTGGGGAGTCGAAAAGGAATTTGTCACAAAATAAAAATCCACCTACAGATGTAAATACAAACACCAATCCCGGACCACATTTCACAACACACATCAGAAAAGGAGAACCAAACGACGTTCCGACACAGACACAGAAGCAAACAGAAAATAAGAAAATGTTTTGTCTTTGCGCCGCATAAGCTTATATATAGAAGGAGAATTCGTGAAATATGTATGTTAAAGAAAAATACCAAATGTAAAGCTTGTTTCATATTCAAAAGCTGTCGTAGTTAGAACAGTTTCCGTCTTTTTTTGGGGAACATGATTATATACAGAAAGGAGAATTAAGGGTTGTTACGTGAATAAAGATATAAAATGAACATATCAAAAGACACAAGATATAAAGCTGTAAAAGTTTTTGTGAAATTCTTGCCGTGCTAATATTACGATGAATAGAATTTCGTAAACGTTGTCTCTTTTTTTGTTGCTCTGGCACATGTAAGGTCTAGGAATATTAAATAAACGTAATACTTCTATGAAATAAGAAGGTTGAAATATTATAAGAAAATGTATTTAAGTGCACCCATTGTAACGGTTCCGTTTACTCGCCTTAATTCTTTTATTACAAATTTTAGTTTTAAGTAATTTTAAGTGTA
>JAZBHA010000542.1:1831-57296 GCA_037464855.1 Iselma pallidipennis | reverse complement strand
AATTACTACACCACCTTTAATACTATTTACTTTCGTAAAAGCTGTAGCCTTTTCTTTAGAAAATCTATTTACATATTTTTTGAAATACGTAAATGGGTTGATAAAATAATAATGTCTTCAGTTAATTTTGATTATATGTAGTATGCAGGGGATACTTTCCGCGATACTTGAAACCGTGAAAAGTAGCGAACCCTATAAATTAATCATTGTTTGTTTATAAACATAGGTACCCGTGATAAAGGTTAATTGATAAATGATTCACAATAAGACGAATCGTCAGAAAAAAGTTCATCTGCTTCGGGTGATCCTGACAGCTCGAACAGCGAAATTGGAGGAACAGCAAACAATGTCGATGGTTTGACGTCGGAAGTAAACTATGTTGATGGTTGGTGATCCATGTTTTTCAATATTTGGGAGAAACTTGTGAACTATTTATATCTTAAAGAAAATATCTGGCTGCGGCTGCGGATAACTGAAACCGCGGTAACCGAATTGGCTGTAGGTATATTTGATGGGCTTTTTAGCTTGATTTGTTGAGTGCCGTCCACATGCTCAAACTTGCTGATGGGGATACTTGAGCAAGTTTGGTTGTGCAGTGAATTGTGTGCGTGGATGCAAAAATCGATGATTTTTACTTGAGATTGAAAGGAACTTGGACTCCAACGGAATAATGGGCATAGGAAACTTGTGCTAATACTCAGTGTTCAACGAAATTGGAACCTGTAGATGCAATGCAAGTCGTTTACTTAGTTCTGTAACGTTTTAAGGAGATACCTAATAAGCAAAACGTTATTTACAATTATTGCATTTAGTATAAGTTAATGGAATGTTTTTTTTTTATTAAAGATTGTCGGTCTGTCGTATTGTCAGCCTCTAGCAATTTTTTATATCATTTTCTGAGCGTCTGAGCAGGGCTTTAGTTGTTGCATCGAGACAGCAGATTTTCTTTTATGAATAAAGGGGCGAACACACAATTTTAACCAACCGGAACAGAAAATTTGATTTTTTTACGAACCGGAGCAAAAAATTTTCAAAATTCACGAACCGGAATTGCGTTCGGGTTTGCTCCGGTACATTTCGAGCCCTGGGCTTAATTCCAAACCGAATACCTACTATATCTCTAGGTTTATTCAAAATATTTCCACAAAACTAGAACGTTTCATGAATTCAACAAACAACGCCCGATAAAGCTAATGCCGAATTTACTCGCGACAAGCGGCTAAAGCAAGTAAAATACTAATTTGCTTTGCTAAACTTGCCTGCCGAGCCCTATTTAGTGGTTAGTTTAGTTAAGAACGAATATAGTGGAGTCAACTACTGGCTCAAGTAGCCAGAGACGATTTCTATTCATTTGATCACAAAATTGTTTACTTGATCAAGTGCTACACGAAACTGGTGCAACCAACTAAAAGTTACTTGACTAAGTAACCTGCTTTAGCTACATGCAACATGTAAATTGGGCATTAATGTAATTTTTAAAAGACTTAAAAATTTGGATTGACCAACCAATTTTTGTTCTACTGTTATTTTGACCTAAAGACAAAGACTTATGACACCTTTTCATGACGATTGAGGGCTTAATCGTCATTTACTAAGCCGGGCGTCACATCATAATTATTCCGATAATGAACAGAAAAGTAATCCATTTTTGATTATGATTGAATCAATCGGTGCTTCTCGAAGGAATCGACGTTACAGCCATACAGCATCACTGAAAATTTTCAAAAAACCGCACACTAACAATAAGTGTATTTGCCAATAATTGTGTTCTGTCGTACGTCACGTACCTTCAGTTAATAGTGTTTACGGGTAATCAGTAATTTGTTTAATCGTCATTAAAACCTGTCGTATGTCTTTGTGCTTAACAACGAAATAATTTAGGTAACCTAGTATGTATTTTTGTTGAAATAGTCTTCGTTTTCTACCTATCATCAGGTTTGTTGTATAATCACAAGATACAACAAATAATTGTTCAATTTTGGATGAAAAACGAACGAAAACATCTTCTCAATTGCAACATATGCAACTGAAACTATTACAATGTAATAATCATCTAAACAAATTAGGTGTAAATAATTGTTTAAGAGACAAGTTAAACGATTCAAAAGATTACAAATTGACGATGCTATTGTTTTGCAACCACAACATATAAATAAGTTCCCAAACATTGACTTGATCATTATTACTATAAAACAATACAAAAAAAGATACGTAGGTACCTACAAGAAAAAGAAAAGTAGGAGTAATAATTATTACTTTTTTTATTTAATTATAATTAAATAAAAATGTTATATTGTCGTGCTGTTGGTCCATTTCCTAAATCTTTGATTCAGAACAAGTTTAGATAAAAGCACGGAAAAATTATGGTAATTTCTGTCAATAAACTCCAAGGGAAGTAGGATAATTGAGACATTAACAGATCAAAAATAACAGGTATGTAGTATATGTAAGAAAGAGACAGATTGTGTGTAGGTGTGTACTTATTATCAAAAAATTACATTTCTAAATGGTTTTATAAACGGTCCTCCACCATTTATATTTCCCCTTCTCTCTCTCTTTCTGCCCTTTTTCATACTAGTCATTAAACACGAAAACTGTGAACGCCTATACTAAAAAGTCCAATTGAATATCAACAAAGATATAACCGGATATGTCTATATCTACCTATATGCAGGTATACAATATGAGTCGAGTGTGGGTAATATATATTTTTTTTAAAATATAAAAAATCGCATGGTTTCATAATTTTTCCAATCACAGACCGTGAAAATGCTTTCTATACATCCATCTCCTTTTAAAATAATTTCGTTGATTATAATCCCTCTTGGCAATCGATTAATGGGAAGTATGAACGGAAATTGACCGACCACCTTTCTTCTTTCGGTCGGCACTTCCCAATTTCAAAATTTTAGACATTTGATGGGAATAGTATGATTTTACTGTTGTTTTTCACGCTATACCCGCCTATTCTGCTATAGGTATTCTCATTTTAATAATCATAAAGCACCATATAGCAGCAAACACGTTCGTATTATAATCGTGTTGATGATTATATCTATGTATGATTGTCATTTCTCACGAATCTTAGATAATGGAGAATCGAAAAATTTTTCGTTCGTATATTTGAAAATAATTGTGGTTAACCACTAAAATTCTACAGCTGTAAGAAAAAAAATTTACAAAAAGTTACATGAAATGTTTCATAAATTATTTAATAATCACTTTTTGTGAAGGTTTCTAATTCAGCAATTATCAATTACTATTTATTTAAGTAACGAACTCGTTATTTTTAATGGAAAAGATAGGATGGAGAGAGAAATATCTATAAAACAAAATCGTCTAAAATGCATCATCATTTGAATAATACAACAGTTTGAGGTCAGGTGACAATGTGCCATAAACATTTCATTATTTTCGTTTTTACGACATAACATAACTTTTAACTTAAGTATAAAATTGTTGGTTGCAATGTTAAATGATAAGTTTTCGAAAAACAATAAAACTTGTCTATTGATCACAAAGTTTCAAATATGTAGGCATATGGAGGATTTTTTTTAACAAAATCAAAGAGAGAAAGAATATGAGAAATCAGCACTTATTAACATCATTTTCTGTTTAAAGGGCCCATGAGAAATTTCATAACTCAGTAATGACCTTAATTGCAGGCCAAGTAGTATAACACTTGCATTCGTTGAGAGTTTCTCTTGATTAGTTTAAAACCTACAGATTTTTGATTTATGGTAAGACTCCACTTAGCCCTATTTGGTTATATAGCACTCTTCTGCTAACGTTCGTAGAAAAAATATAGGTATAGTATAAAACATTATAACAGCCGGTTTCACCAACGCCACAATTTCAAATGGTCTCAAATCTCGAAAATTGCTCGAACTGTTTCACCAACGTGTCATAGCTTAATTTGGGTTAATTGAGTAGGCTGTCGAACAGTGTTAGTCCAGGGCCCTCAAAGTTTACGGTCCGTCCCTGCAAATTGCGCAGTTCTCAATGAATGGCACCTAAATGTGATTGATCATATTTGTTAAAATTGTCTGTTAAATTATTTGTCATAATTAATTAACATTTTGATATTTACCTAGAAGTAAGATTTTTTTGAAAAATTGGCTGCCAAAATATTCCTAGTGCTTGTCAAATTGCCAATTTTTCCAAAGTAACTCAATCATATTCGCGCTCTTGTGTATTCGACAAAATTATCAGAAATTTACCAAGCACCCCAGTTGCTAGAATAGTCGCCCAATTCGTGTCACTTTACAGTTTGTCCTAACATTTTCAAAATCTTGCTACTAGGTATACCTAAACAAAATAACTTTATTCTATAGCATACTTGCGTCTTTTGGTTATTTATGCATTTAGCAAAAATTACTTTTGATTTTATTTCTTACCTTAAATAGTAAGAAACTACGATTTTGAGCGCTAATGATCGAAGCAATCAAAGCGCGAAAAGTAAGGAAAAAAAGAAAAAAAAACTACGATTTTGAAAATTCGTCTCCTTAATCGTACCATCGGTATCCCATACTGTACCAGCGTATTTTAGCACTCTAAACGATGTTAAGTACCTGTTCCGATAATTAAATGAATACAGGTTGGAATCACATAAGAGAAACTGACAGAGATGGTTCTTGGTTCCCTAATTGGTAAAAACCAGCGATACGATTTAGAAAATAGTGTCCTCAACCTATAGGTACATGTTAGTACTTTTATAAAGTTTTATTATAAAATAATGTAAAATTTCCTGACGTTTCATTATAAATATGTACTTGTTACCTAATTTAAAGTTCATTTTTTTTACAAAGTAACCTTACGAATTACCAGGGTTTAAACACAGCTAGAACTGTCTTTCCTAAATTTCTCGCATTATGCCTAAGCAAATCAGTCTACAGTGAATGTTTTGGCAAGCATAACACATTTCTTGTAAGCTTTCAATTAAGGCCGACAGCTTTCATTATGTATGCACAGAATATGAAAAAACGCTAATCGTACGATTTCGCAACTTTATCCCATCACTATTGAAAATTTAGTAGAAAATAAGTTCCACTTTGCTTGGTTGAAACATAAGTACCTTTTGATTTCAATAATTTTTCTTCTGTTTAGATTACCTCTCTAGCTGTTTACTTGTTTCCAATGGCAAAGTTTAATTATTATTTCCTTTATTTCGAATTGGGCTGGAAATCGTTTAAAAGAAGTGTTGGTACTTAAGGCTTTTAATAGGCAAGACTATTTTGAATTTAGGAAAGCAAGATTTGGTTTTTGAAAAAGCCAAGGTTCGCCCATTCAAACATAGCTTTTCAGGATGAGCATGAAGATTTTTTTACCTTTAACAGAGCTTTTTGTCTACAAGCAAGGTAGATACTTACCAACTAAAAACCTGGCAAAAGTTTGTTTGTCTTTAATGGTCAAAAACTGACGATAGAGTTACTTTTGGTTGATTAGAAATTGAGCACGGTTTTTTGTTTTCACATTCTGAATATAATATTTATTGTTTTCTTTTTGATCTTTCAATAGTCCTTATTTTCTTAAAACTTGGTCTTGTTAACTCGGAAATTACATGGTGAGAGCTAATATAGTTCGTCTCCGGTTTTAGAAAGAAAACATACTCGACATGGTCACGCTCGAATTCTGTTAGTAACGAGCCCATCTAACTAACTAACAACTCAAATTCTATTTAAACCTACTTTATTCCATAGACAAACTAATTAGAATTAATGAAAATCGTTCTCAACTCTAACCAGTTCTAAGAAAAAGAAAAATTCCCCCAAAATTTCTTCCGATGATTTCTTCACATTTTTTTTCCGTTTTTCCCTTTACATTAGGAAATAACACGTGCTGTTCAACACTGAAGCAAACGATAAGTTCAAATGATAATTCAACTAATTGGTTGTTTCTTTCCAAAAACAAGAAACCGCCACTAGAATAACAACAGCCTCTGCCGCCGCCGCTACCCAACAAATATCACATAAAGTCGGTCTGGTAGTGGAGAAAAGACGACAGTCATTTGTTATGTTAAATCGGCCATAGCGTGCGTGGCTATCCTGTCTGTTCAGCTGTTTAGCGATGCTCGTATGTCACTCATTTCCGACATAAGCCTTCTTCTGATCTTTGCAATACAAAAAACTAAAAACAGACATTTATCAATCAATATATAGATTCGATTCGAAAACCGATTCTTAAATCAAGTACATATGTTACGGCCAGACAATCTAAAAGTTGACACAAAATTTTTCATTATTTTTAGAAGGATTAATTGAAATTTCTATCATTGGTATTAATTAGAAAGATATCTGTCTTGTCGAGAGTCTGTCGCTTGGTTTAAATGATTTATTGAGATGAGAATTCTTGGCTTTTTTTTGAGGAACCCACCCTCAAGTATAGCAATTAAGTCGGACAATAATGAGTCTGACTGACAAATTAGATTGGAACCGTATTTCTAAAAGAGACCGAAAAGAAAATCCACCATCTAATGAATGGATCTAATTTAATTTAAGTCAAAAATTTCACATATTTATATGGGCGTGTGTGTAGGTATTTGTGAAAAAGATCGACGTAAATATTTTTTGTTATAACAGCATCCAAGATGATGGTCTTTTTTCGAATCTGGTGAGTTAATAAGGAGGATCTCGTTTGTTCTGGACTATGTCCAAACAGCTGTCCAAAGGTTTAAATTAGCAAAATTTCAATGTCTTTTTATATAAAATGAAATAACTGTTGATTTATTATGCTAACATTTAAAAGATTGTTAAATTAGATACACGTAGTTATAAAGATGACTGTTTGTTGTTAAGTTACATGTATGTATGTTTGTATGTGTGTGGGGGGTCAGTGTATAATTAATATTTTCTCCTATCTTAATGTTGTTATCTTGGCATCACTTGTGTCTCGTTAGTTTTTGTTGCAATTAGCTCTAAAACAAGACAATCTATAGGTAGAAGGTAGAATCTCTAACACACATAATGTTCTCTTCTATTTGGTTGTTATTATTTTTAAAAAGAGAAATAAAAATCCTGATTATCTGAATCTGTAAAGGAAATTAATGGTAGATTAAAGAACCATCACAATCTATAATTTAATCGCTTAATTATCAAGAGAAGACCAGAACGGTTTCATTTGAAGATCATTAATCAAATGGTTGAGTGAAATCCATGAATAAATTTGCAACTACAGAGATGATTTTATTTTGTTATTATTAGGCACTTTTTAAAATTTTGGTAATTTCAAATAGTATTTAAAAATATTGCAGCACCCTCTAACCGTCAATTGTAAAAACAAGATCATTTTTAAGACAGAAAACTGTTAATTCTGTATCTGAAATACTCGTTTTTAGATGTCGTGACCAGCATTGTGCGGTCACTAGTTGTATTGTTGACTGCATAAGTTCTACACAAACTGTGATTGGAAGAAAAGATGATCAATAATGGTAGCCAGAAAATTATGAATTTATGTCAACACTTTCGCGGTCGTTAACGTAACGTAAATCTATGTCCCTTTGGTTTGCAAGCCTTAATCTCAAATCGATGATTAGATTGTGACAGTTACTAAAATTCTAAATGTTAAAAAGTCAACAAGTCAAAATGTAAACGTACCTAATAAATTCTACTGTTTAGTAACTGAACTGAAAGATATGAAAGATTCAAAGTTCCTGTAGTCTTTTTTTGTACCCGTTTTATTGATAAACACTTAATTTAATATGAAATTTTCGCAATAATATAATTAGTAATATTACTTTAGTTTCGGTCGCCTGAGGACAAGCGATACTAGTCTTTTAGAAAAGTAACAAGGACTGTCTTACTTTACTGGAAGAATTAATTCTTTTTCCTCTGAATATTGATTTCTGAATATTAGATGCAATAGTCATGAGAGATGCATATTTTACTTTCGAAAGGAAAATGCAAAAATCGTCGAATGTAACAGTAAGGTAAGTGCGGATGAATAGGACTGGCGGCGCAAATCAGATTGAAGTAAGAGAAAGCTTCAGACTAGTTTAGACTCTATACCAAGAAAGAGGACTAGGAGGAGGAGTAGGTTACGATCATATTTATCGGTTATTATAGGGGAAAGGCGCCTAAGAGTGCGCATTTTTCTTTTATCCTCATTTAAAGAAATATGTGGACGAGGACAGGCAAAATAGCAAGACAAGATAGAAAATTTATTTAGGAACATAAAAAGCATATATTTGTTTGAAAATAATTGAAAAATATCAGAAAAAAAGACCAAAACCGGATCTGCACTCTTAGATTCGAATGAATCTAAGAGTGCGCAAATACGCATAAGGAACAAGCACTATTTATGCGATACAAATACATGTTTATCTCACTATCTCACATGCTACTATTTGAGGTGTTTCACCTGAAAGAGTTCTTCAACTGTTCGTCGACACTTGAAGCTTAATTTCAATGTTGTTCTTTAAATGGATATTGCTATTACGAGCTTTATCAGTTACCACTGCGGGAGCGAAATCTTCATTGGGAAATATATTAGGCTTAAGTGACCAAATTCCTGTAGAACTGAAAGTTTTGGTTGCATGTCTTAAGGATGCAACTCTATTATATAATCTAAGCAAGAGAATTGCTCGCACTCTTGGAATCTGGTGGTATGCGCACTCTTGGATTCTTGGTAGGTAATTTTATTATGATTTATATCTTCAGTTCTCCATTAATTAGCAGTCTATAACAGTAATCAAATGAAAGTTAAAAGCTTCAACTTACCGCCATATATGTACACTACTTTAACAACAAAACCTTTACCAACAAATTACATCAATAGTAAAGAACGTCAAATTTTACATGAAAAGTAGTGAAAATTTTTAAATCTATTTTACTCCTGAATGTGTGGTTCAAATTGAACAATTTTTTGAAATTAGTCATCTTATTATTAAAAGATTCAAACACCAGGGTGTCGCCGATTTGCATTCACAGATTGTTGAGAAAAGTACACTGCGCACTCTGGGTGGTGCGCACTCTTAGGCGCCTTTCCCCTAGTCTTTTAGCCGTTGATACATATTTAATTTTGTTCGTTGGAGACGGTAATTTTTTTTTTAATATACCCATTCCTGAATTTTAAGTAGGTACATAGGAAATATTTACTGTCGGGTCCAACTATTAACCAAAATATTCTTTAATCAAATGCTTTAAGGATTCCTTAACTTGAAATACGCCCTTTTATTGTCTGTAAAACTGTTATCAATTGTATGTTTTCAATTTTTTTGGTACTGGTTGGATGAATAGGATTAACCCCTTAACGGACGAATAGGATTGATTCCAAAAGCTAGCGTATCCCGAATATTCTACATATTTCTTTCACTTTTATCACAAATGGTGAAATCCAAAAGAAAAACATCGTCCACTTGGACAGAATAATATGTGAGAACCGCTATTGAATGGTACATACTACATACTACTACGTGTATTTAAAGGCTTATTATGTTCAATTGAAAAAAAAATTGTAAATGGAGAAATAAAAAATTGTTTTGGTTACGAGTTAAGAATTTCCCTCATTTTTCCTCGTTAATCCCAATCACGCACTATATGATCCTAATCATCCGCCAGTAGTGGATAAATCGGATTGACTTCTGAGTTATGCTTTACATCCCTTTGTATAGTAGCAACTATAAGTTGTATTCAGAAGTTATGGACACTAACATGTAACTGAATGTATAAACTTTCGATTGGTACATTTTCTAAGGGTTTCTTTAGGTTTTACTCAACCTTATATCACTTTCTTTCAATTTTGATTCGATTCACGGGCCGTTATCTTAGTTAAGACTAATGATTCTCATCAAAGAAACGATCATAAATTACCTAAAAATATTGGAATTTGATATCCTTATAGTCGTATAAATCAGAGGCCCACACCGTACGGCTCGCGAGCAAGACGATTTCTTCTAGGTGACTCCCCGAGAAAAAGGGTTGGGGATCACTGGTATGAATCTAAAATGGTATGTACCTATAAATCAAGAATCTTGATTCAAGATTAATATTTTTCACGGTAACACTATGATGCTTGCTAAATCGACCACGATTTTTGCAAATGCGCGAGAGCGTGAACATTTTGTTATTTGACTGAAAGTGGACCGGTTACATAATGAATGGTAAGGTGACTTGTAAAGTCACAGTCTAAGTCCAGTGTGAAGTATTTTCACAAATTGTTAAAAAAAAAACATTTTTATTCTAAAAAGACAAACGTTAAAGCAAAATAGTAACTAATTTTAGCAAATATAGTTTACAGCGTTCGAAGGTACATTTTCCTTTTAATTAAGTAAGTAAATGTAACAATCAAAAAAAGACGTTAGCAAGTTTTCAGATTTTATGTGCTCGTGTGTATATGTATGTGTACCTATGTGTATGTTGTTTAGCTGGTTTAGGCTTTAATGATTTTTTAAAAAGTTATCTAAACAACAGCCAACCACATCCAACACCATTAAACAGTAAATTAAACCTAATAATACACATTTTATTCATTGGCACATTGGCATTTAAAATAACGTTGTTATTAACTGATCTAGAAATAAGTTAAATAAAGATAGATTAAACATCCTTTTTGTATTTCGTTTCCTTCTGTTTTTTTTTTTTTTGAATTTGGGTTTTTGTTTTTAGGGGGAGTGATTCTATATAGTGTTAGTGTAGCACAGTAGTAGTAATGCAATCGTTTGTTTATAATACAGTAAAAACAAATCCGTCAGTCATCTGTCTTTGGTACTCTACGCTGTTATCGTGAACGACAGTTTTATTGATTTTATAATCTATTCATTTTGTTTGATTTTTTTAATAGATAGGCAAATAGAAAGAATGTTATTGGGAACTTTGTAGTGGTTTAAAGTTTATCCGAAAATTTCATGCCTTTGTAGGTATAATACATAAACCAAGGTATTTGAGATTAAAGTAATTTATTAGGAGTAACAATTATGCAATAAGCGTCACCTTTCTAACAGACGATCAAGTGTGCGTTCAGGTTTCTGTGTTAAATTACATTTATGCAGCAGAAGAGGTTGTGGCAACCAATTAAAGGCTAGCAGTCACATACGCGCCTGGTAATTCTTAGCTTTTGGTTGGTTACCGTCGGTTCTATGCTACAGAAACGTGATTTAACGCAAAAGCTTGAACACACAGTAATTGCTTACTTTGATCTGAAATGTCTTGGTATGATTGCAATTAAACCGGAAAATGAGGAGATTTTTAAACCATTCTATAGTTAGAATTGTTTTAATATTGTGCACTTTGTTTGATATCACATGCCAAAGTCTTGTTATTTTGAAAATATAGTTTTGTAATAATGTTCTTTATGTTTTCTTTACTAACAAAACTGAAAAAAGAGCGACTATAACCTGTGGCCAAATATTTTACCAGTGTAGCCAACTAAACACGCTAAAGAATGTTTATATGTTTAAGTAACATTAAAAGCAGCAAGTATATATTGAGTTATATTCAGATTTTCAAGGAACAGACACTCTTTACTCTTTCAACTGTATTTAGAGAAAGAGTCATTATAACTTGACTAACTCCTGTACTATAAACAATTTAGGGATCTTTTTAATGAATTGCACCCTTTTTTGCGTCGTATTTCAAATTAGAAAGAATTAAAAAGGGAGTTTTGATAAAAAATTCTATTCACAAATCTGAAATTACTTAATGACTCATAATAATATATAAAGAAAAAAAGGAAGATGGGAAAAGAATAAGAGAGGTGCAGAATAAGAATTCAGCCAATCGTTCATTGCGCTTCTTTTGAATCACCGTCAATTTAGTTTTCTCGTTGGTATTGTATATAACCACAGCTTCTAACAGGCTGTAATAGGTTCAGCGAACGCGACTGATTTTATTTGAGAAAACGCTTCAATCAAGCCACCCTTGACTTCACCACAACTTATCCCAACAATCGTCATCACGACAAGATCAACCTTCTCGGTCAATCATCGGTAACAAGAAATCAATTGATCGAAATCACTCCGGAGTCTTATTCATTCTTTAGGTAATTTTCTTTTAATTCAAATCAAAATCATGGTTTTTGGGAAAATTATGGAAAATTATTGCAAATATTTTATTGTTAGAGGGTGTGATCGTGACTGTTCGATTTGGTCGTATCTTCATTTGACTTGAACGAAATCGGGAGATCTTTGAACATCAGTTGATAACTTTAGCAAACTTTTTTGTTAGCCAATCAAATGCTATTCGGTCTACACTTTGTTCAAGAGCGAACTACAAGAATAACCAGGGGTGGATTCAGGGTGATTCTTAAAATTACTTTATGACTCGATAACGATAACTTATTGTCGATTAAACATCATGTTCAATCCAAAATCACTCATTTCTGTTGGTTAAATTGTTAATATAATTATTTATAAATGAAGAATTTACAGTTGATTGAAATTTGTTATGAAACGGCACTGGTAACTGAGCACAAATTACACAATCAATTCGTTCAACCCCGTCGCTAGGTTTCTTTATTCTGTCGCTTAAATGGTTCGAAATTACATTTTCCGCATCGTTCTAATTGCCTCCCTTCTTCGAATCTTTTTTATTCTTGTCGAATTTTCTTGTTATTATCACAAATAATTTCACTTACCTACTTTTATATAGAAAGGGGTTATTAATTTTGGCAAAATAGATAAACTTCTGGTAGATATTTTCAGACAATATTTACATTTTCTAGTCAAAAATTCTTTCAACACTTCAACAATTCTTGTAAACTGTTTTGAATATTTTTATACAGGTATGAGTGTTTTTGTTATATGTACAGATACAGTTAAATATCGATGTGTTAGTGTATGTATTTGTAATGGATTATAATAACCATATGGAAAGAAGTGGGCCACTTTATTCAAGTGTATAACTATACTTAAGTCGACTTGTTTATGAAATATAACTATTTTAGACGGACTTAAGTGGCCGGCCCTTCCCTGTTAGTCCCTCATAATAAATAAACGTTTTTTTTTCTACGTTAATATTCAAAGTGTCTTAAAGGCTTCCAAATATTACTACATAAACCACTTAATGTCTGATAGTGATAATATTTTAGATGGGATGAGTTGTGTTTGGTTTTTAAGGCAATTTAAATCGTTGACGTAAAACTTTAATTGATTTTAAATTGAGAATTTCATTTAAAATGATGGCGTAATTGAAAATTTTCAAGCTTCTTTAGTTCTTGCTATTACATTCAAAAATTAAACAAATTAGAAGCAATCATTAAACTATATGAAAGCTTTTGAAGACATTTTTCGGGAACACGGCTCCAAAGGAAACTGTTTTTTGTAAGTTTATGAGACTTGCTTTTTCGTATTTATTGATAATTTTCAACAGAGCCGTCTCTAGATATAGGTATTGCAAGCATTTTCGTAGCATCCCTAAAAAAGGCTACACACAATCTGACTTGACAGACTGAGACGGCTTTTGAGTTAACTAGTCGTTACGTACATACGGCCTGACACGACACCTGATAAACAACACAAACCATTTTTTCAGGCGACAACCCTACACACGACCTGATAACTTGACCATGTCAGATCGTGTGTAGCCCATTTAAGCAGACACCTTTGTATCGCCCGGCTCTTCACACACTGAGACTAGGATTAGACTGGCTTATTTTGGCCCTGGGAAAAGTTTATACGAAAAGAGGACATCTATTCAGCTGCCAACCAAAGAAAAAAATTTCTCAAAATTCATTAGTGGCTTCCACTATTTGGCACTTAAAAGCGACAGTTAAAGGCAGATTTGAATGGGTACATACCACTGTTAGTTATGTTGTAACAATCAAATCACTATTATTTAATATGTCGTTATAACCGACTTCCTCCTTGATGGAGTTTGACGCTCCTGACTTCAAGTTCCCTTATGCAACCGTTTCAAAGGTTTAGTGCTTCGAGCCGGCCCTGATTGTCAATCGTATCAATTCCTTTTATTTGGAGATGTAAACTAAAAGCGGATTTAATAGAGTTCAGGCTGACGAGGTTTTGTTACGATCAAAAATGTTAATCGGAATAATAGCGACTCAACGAAGTATCATTCTTTTTCTTTCCTAACTATTATACTTGGCTAGACCCTCAACCTTTAAGCTCCCTTACTTCCTGACTACACCACTGCCACCACTGCACGTGTCCTCCATTCAAACTCAATTTTGATTACAAATCCAAATGAAACTAGTCGTCGACTGTAAAAAAAATTTGAAAGATGATTATGATAATATTGTGTCTACATTTCTCTTGCCAGTTCAAAATGAAAGGTATATTTCCTTTTTTTTTAAATCTATCACTCTCTGGTGATGGCCTAAACAACTCCGGAAGTACGTCACATTCACTGTTTATACCAATAACCATTTAAAAAGCAGTTAAAAATAATATATACACCGTTCTACTGTTTTTGATTATTTTTCTAAGAGAATTTCAGAATTTGATTGTACAATAAAAACGAACTATTAACCATCTCCAGCCCAACAGGCTCATCATCATCATCATCATCATCATCATCCGGTATTTAGTATTTAGTATGTTTGATCATTCGATTTTTTTCTATATTATTGTCTTCACCATATCTAATTTTTCCCTTACAACTGTTTCCGCCTAAATTGTTACGAATAGATAAGGCACACTACCATCATCGCCACCGTCGCTGGTCCTTTTGTGTATCGCTAAAGAACAGTATTGTTGTTGATGGTCTCTGATTATATACAGGGATCCGACGAAGCGCAAATGTTGTCATTAACAGCAGAATATAGAGAAACAGGACACCATCCCTACAAAAGGAGGGCTATTCGAGGTGCTTACGTTGCACTTTACTATTTACAGTAAGAGAGGGTGATAGATTTTCGAAAAACTATTTCGTTTTAAATCAAATCTGAACGGATTTAATTAATAGAAAATCAAATCGTTCAACATTGGATACAATTCAGGAAATTACAATTCTTGATTGGATTATATTTCCGGTATAAGTCACGTGTCACAACTACCCTTTGAAAACAAACCTGTACTACTCTCTCTAACAACGATCAGCAAAATATGGTAAAACAACAATAAATTTGTGAAAAAATTGTGTTGTTTGTACTCACTATAAATCAGCTTGAAATTTTCATAGTTTTATTAGGTACATTAGTATTTAGTTTGTTATTATGTGTTGCCAGTTTTAAAAACGGGCCATTATTTGTTGATTTTTCATCTGGTTTTTATTGATAGCGATCAATAATAAATTAATGTGTATACAGATACACAATATAACTACTACGTAGGTTTTTTTTTCATATATAAATACAATAGTTATTATTTATAGATTGAAGCAGATTTATAATCAACGAACACACATTTAAAAACGACTTAATAGATCCCACCCTTTCTCTCCTTCTCTCTCTCTCTCCCCTTTTGTGTTTCTCGCTTTTTAATATACAAAAATCAAAAAAAAAGTATCGACACTAGAATGAGATAGTTATAATATTGATTATATCAGTATGAAAAAAGATAGAATGAGGTCTCGTGGCATATCGTTTGGGAAGAGCACATGAGTGGTGTCAGGAGTAATTTAGATGATGTACAAAACGTCAAGTCAGTTTAACTTCAGAATTTGGCCAAGAAGCACGACAACCGATTAGAGATTAAAAAAGCACAAAAAAGCTCTTGACACCAAATTAATTAAATTTATTATCACAAAAAAAAAAAAAATGGAAGAAGAAAATAATAACAGTAACCAGTCAAAAAATAATGAGAAGAATTTGTCGGTTTCTGTGACTCCGTTCTCTATTAATGATATTTTAAGTCATAATAATAACAATAATAATCATAATAATAGTAATAATAATAATAATAAGTGCAGAGATGAGGGTGAAATTCAGGAGAAAGCTCTGGACATGTCCAAAGCCAGCAGGCATTCCGGTAAGATTTCCCAGTTTTTGTTAGTTAAGCTTAGAAAAATTCATTGAATTGAAAAATTTAAGTAAAATTTTATGTTTCTGGAAGATAAAGAAACATTTCCATGTCCCTATATGTTTGTTGAAAATAAAGGAAACAGGCGTTTTTCTCAGGATATAATGTTTCTCCTTGTTTTTCGTTTACTGCTTTCTTTATGTCTTTTTTTATAAATTTCTTTGTGGACAAACAAAATCAGTTATTTTTATTTAACAATTAAGTCTAGGATTATCAAAAAGTTGGGGTAAAGTTGCTTAACTCATAACACTTTTCAGTTTTTCCTAATTTTCAATTTTGTTCCTGTCAACAAATTCATTTCATTGTATAGCATCTTTTGTAGCAAAGAATAATTTTTCATTTAATTTATTGCCTTAAATTGTATAAAGAAAAGGTACGATTTTGGAAACTCGCCTTCTTAATCGTACCACCAGTATTTCAGCTCGTATGTATATACCAGCGTGTTTTAGCACTCTAGACAATGTTAAGTAATATCTGTTCCGATAATAAAATATTTTGAATCACATAAGGGAAACGAGCAAGGATGTTTCTGGGTCCGTTAATTCTTACCAGCGGTACGACTTACAATTAGGAATAGAGTCAGTAGCACGGTTTAAGAAATAGTATCAGCAACAATATTTTTTACGTTCGACATTTTTGTGGTAGTACGATTTAGGAGGTGGCACGAGTTCGGTGCCTACCAAAGAAGTATTTTCATATTTCTCTAAAACAAGCAGTAGTTGCGGAGAAATACCTAAATGTAAAATCGCCCGGCTAAAAGCTGGCCATTCAAAAGATTCAAATAACTAAAGATAAAGCTTCTTTAAAAACAGTTTGTTCAAAGTAGGGATTTATAAAATAGGTTAACATACAATTTTATTAAGTATATTTGACTCTAAATATAATGACAATTTGTCTGATTTTTAATTCGTTGGGAAATATTTCCTGTAGTTAAAATTGTTATCTGCGTCCGTTTTGTTCAGCGGATCCGCCCAAAAGTTTTTTTTTGGGTAGTGAAATACAAATTGGTGTTTATTCAAAAAAAGCTCTCAAGCTCAATTATAATTAACGTTTTGAAAATGACCTTTTCTTTTTTTAGTTCTAACATCCGATTTTACAATAGACCTTTATTTAGTATACTATGTCGTCATGTTTCTATTATATAGATATTAATATCATTCTTCTACTATTCTCACTATATAATCGGAAGTTCAACCATAACGGCCTTAATGTTTCCTAAAAATCATATAGTCATAAATCGCTATCAAAGCTTTTGTGTCTATCTAAAAGTTGTTATTCACCAACCAATTACTAAAATTAAGTAACACACACGTAAGCAAAGTGCAAAAAGCTTTTAAGTTAAAAGCAGACCACTACCACCCACCACTACCCCCCAGAGAGGTGACATTAGGTACCATCTTGTACCTACCATTTCTATGCACTTCAATTTTCTTTAATAAAACACAATATTGTCAATTTTACAAAAACAATTATTTCTTGTCAACATTAACAATGATAATAAACCAAAAAAAAAGATAAATATTGATGTTTTAATGGTTTTGTTGTTTGTTTCAGAATCATTGTCCGGACTTTCAGGATTGACTCTAGATTATAATCCATCATCAAACCACCAATCCGATGATAATATTAATCGAGATTCTGGCCAACCGAATCGTAAGAAACGATCCCGTGCCGCATTCACACATGCGCAGGTTTTTGAATTGGAACGTCGATTCAGTCAACAACGCTATTTAAGTGGTCCTGAAAGGGCTGATTTAGCACAAGCATTAAAACTAACTGAAACACAAGTAAAAATATGGTATCAAAATCGACGTTATAAAACAAAAAGGAAACAATTACAGATGCAAGAATCATCATTATTAAGTCAAAATGCTAGAAAAGTGGCTGTTAAAGTTCTAGTAAAAGATGATATGCCATTATTTTTACAACAACAACAACAACATCAACAATCACAACAACAAAATAAATCCGATCATTATCATCATCATCACAAGACAGGATTTTATACAGAACCGATAATTTATGATCAATTAAATATGAAAAATCTGTCGCCATTAAAATATCCAAAAATGTTGCAAGAATCAATGTTGAGTTTATGTCAACAATATTCAACATCAATGCAATTGTTTCCGTATTTCAATTATTATCCATCGATTATCGGTAATTTGACACAGCAACAGGAAGAGGATAGTGGTGAGGGACGTGACCAAAATTAAAGAGATTCCAATGCAATAATCCTGATACGAAGTACAAAATTTTAATGGAAAAAACAAACAAACAATTTAAGAAAAATCAACTCTTTATTACTATTATTATCATCATCACTATTTGTAATCTTTAGAATTATCATTTTTTTTGACTGAAATATTATTGACAACTTTTTCAAATAACAATAATAATAATAATAATGATAAAATTGTAGGTAAAAGGGTCTTATAGAGAGTGCAATAATTTACAATATTTTAATGTAAATATCACCTGTATCATATTGTAAATAGCTTCATTAATTATATGCACTGAGTGTTTAATAAAATGTTAAAACATCTGTTTGATATTTCATCTTCAAATATTTTTTTCCTTTTACCGATAGCAAGAAAATAAATGTACGGAACAAATAAAAACCTTCTCCTAGAGTCCTTGTTTTATTTGGCTTTTTTTTATGTTTCACTGTCAGGGATTATTTTCTTTTTGAGGATTTTTTTACATTTTCTTTCCAGGCAATAAGAAAACAGCTCTCGCGATAATTAAAGACGTATAGTTCGGACAATTCATCGAGGCGTGAGCTTTGGTTGCGCATTAGTGTGTCTATTCACGTAAAGATATCTGCGGATCTATTGGGAGATCAGATCTCTTGTTTGCCACACACACAGCGACCATGGTCAGCAGACCGGATTGTCAAATTTCTATCTTTCACAGATCTACATCTGCGATTAGATCTGTGATTCATCACACACGTAAATCGTGTCGACAGATCAGAGAAGACGGTCATAACAAACTAGCCGATATTTTCAAACTGTTATGTGATTTCCCGATGGATCTGCAGATCCTGGTGAGGCAGATATCTGTATGTGAAGGGGCACACTTAGAAAAGATACACTACCAGTACCGCCTGCAGAGAAACTTGAGTGATGGTACGACGGTGTTACTCAAGCATCTTTTATTTAGTAAAACTATAGTTTTCCTATAGGAAAAACATTAGACCATTTTTTGTTAGTACATTGCCATCTGCGTCAATTCTCGCCTTGGTGAATTGTCGCAACTGTAGATATCACTTTTCGTTGTAGAAATGGAGAATTATCTTTTGTCTCGTATTCAACACAATAAGGGGAGAGTTAGGAGAGAAAAATTCTCCCCGTCTATGTGCACCCTTACAATAGAGCAGTGGTTTTTGCCATTGCGGAACACTTTGAAAAAACTTTTTGTGGAATACACAATTTTTTGAATAAAACAGCAATAAATCTATTCTTTAATGCAAAAGCTTTCATCATTCCGTGGAACATCGGTTAAGAAGCACTGCAGTAGAGTCTCGATTATCCGACGGAATGTTGCATAGACGGAAATAACTAACCTAGGATAAAACAGGCATAAAATGAACAGAAGCCAAACAAGAATTGTTTTTAGATTAGAATGCATATTGTTACAATGTGTTCATAACAAAATAATTGATTAAAAATTAAAAAGTAACCAATTATTCATAATATAATAATCGTTTTATTAATGATTCATTAGTTTTTGCGTAAAATTCATAATCGTTGTTTTAAAATATCAAACTATTAACCAGAGGTGGACTGGCCACAAGACTGTTCGGTAAATGTACCGGGTCGGTTCGAGGGTCACACTGATAGAGTGTGTTCATTTAAAAAAAGCATGGAGGTCTTGTATGAGGAACATTTTCCGTTTTCTTCTATTTTTTAATTGAAAATATTGCCAGTATTTAATTTGTTTCCAGTTTTGTGGATAAACTATTGTTGAAATCTAGTATTTTGGCAAATTTTCTAGCGTTTTCCATTAGAAAATTATACAAAGCGGTAGGATTTGGTGTTTTTTTTTTAATCGGACCAATAACATACGACCAGTCTGCCCCTGCTATTAACAGCCAAGTAATTGGTAATGTAGCAATGTATATTACTGACATAAGCTACGTTCGGTATTAAGCTCTACACACACCAACGCGAAACCGCGGAAGCGGGAGCGAACGCGAATATGATGCGGGACCAAGATACATTGCGGGACTAGTCGCGACTAGTCGCCGAGACAAATGCGAAACTGCAGCGTTCGGCCGCTGGTTCGCTGCGTGCTCAATTTTCCCGCGTCCCGTATGGCGAATGTCGGCATGAAATTCTCCATGATTTTTTCGATCTAGGTTAATTTTATGAACCTATTGTCCTTTTATCCTACAGTTCTACAACGTACTTGTTATATTGGTTCGGTAATTGACAAAAGTCTTTAGAAATGTATTACAAATCATTTCTGTCCTTATTTCTCGTTCGAGCAGAAATACACCACTTATTTTTGTGAATAAATTACAACTAAAAACACATACATGAAAACAAAATATTCGTTGCGGTTTCGCGTTTGGTGTGAATGGTTCGCAAGTTTCGGCTCCCGCTCCCGTCGTTTCGCGTTGGTTTGTACAGACCTTTATACTGCAAGTACAGCGTGAGAGTAGGTAAATAGAGCTAGAGTGTCTCGGAGTAGTTTACACTTATAGAGCGTGTGGAGGAAATTTTAACCCAAGGGTTTCTGGCCTAAAAGACTAAAGATCTGTCAGTCTGCTGAGCTTTTACGCCTGTCTTTGACAATAAAGTAAAAGATGTGCCCACGATTTTTCCCGCTCTCTATTTCCGACATCTTGCTAGTGTTAGGTACTTTAGGTACCGTACTAGTGCTCTAAACTTAATCTGAACAAATTTTAGTATTTAGAGTGAAAAGAATTACTCTTTTGTGTAATACCGAACCCTGTCTTAATGAATCATTTGCTTTGATCTAAAATACTGTTATTGCTTTTTCAAATTTCGTAGCTGAGAAAGAATCCTATTTTTTTGGGACTAGAATTTCTCCACGTTACTTTGTCTAACATGTAAAGCAGCAATAAAAGTTCCAGTACACCTATATTTCTAACTATTTTGATAAATATTTATAATAAAGGATGTTCTTCAGTCAAGTGTTGTGCACATGGTAACACTCATAATTTAAGTATAAACAATATATTTATGAAATTACTGTCTCTCGTATTGTATACAAGCAGAAAATAGAAGGGAGGAAGATATTAAATTACCTACTACTCTTACCCTCCAATAGTAGGTACTTTTATCCTCTAATATTGAATCTTTAGAAGCCTGAACTTATGAAAATTGTTAAAAAGAGTCGTTCCTGTTTACATTTAGATAAAAGTCTATAAGGGGCGAATAGTAAACACAAGTCAATCTTGTTCTCTATTACGCGTATATTATAAATATGTATGTACATATAGAAAAAGTAAATAACGCGAAAATATCTATCTGCTGAGTTGAAATCAGTAGAGATTGAGACTTAAAAGAATTATTCGCCTCCTCAACAGATCAATCTAATGTTTGCTTATTGTCAGAATCATTAGACATATGCCAACGTATACATTTCGTTAATGTGTTTCTCGCCCACTACATTACGCTTTTAATTCTCTATTAAATATCATTTACAGACACACACACATTCACATCTATGAAAAAGAAAACAATTAAAATAGAATAGTTGGAAAATAATTTTTAGCTTGTAATGTTAAGAAACTGAAATGAAATTAGCATATGAAAACAAGCGCCACTTGAATATGCTTCTTCTGAAACTATATAGCAAGATTGTAGAAATTGAAATTTTCCTGAAAACTTTTCTTGAATAGACCTGAAATTGTAATAAAGCTCATTCAGAGTAATTTCAGTTAAGAAACTTTTAACTAATTTGAATTAATCCTGGAGATGGGTATTTCTTATTCATTCAGAAAATGATTAGAGAATTCTGACAAGTCTGTTTACCAAAATGTAGATGGCGCTTAGACCTGAAAGCGCAGTAAAGCTCCGTGCGGTTACAGCTTTAACTAACAATAAAAGTTAAACATTTTAGTAACTGTCGTATAGAGTTCGCTACTACCGACATTTCCTCGAATACAGGACTTCGTGGATTTTTTATTTTATTTTGCCATTTTCAATAATTTAATATTAATATGTATAGGGTTTTTTTTTGGGTGGTGTTTTCAGGGTTAGATATGTATGATTATTAGCTTCAGGCATGACGAATGAATGTTTATATTGTCATTAAATCTGATTCGCAAATAGAAATTTGATATCCACTGTTATACGCTTTAATGGAAATGTATATTTATAAGGGGGTAATTTTCAATTATTATTATTATTTTAGGATAATCCACCATCGAAAAGGAAATTATGACACATACTGAACACGTTTGTACTTTCAGTTTTTTAGAATTTTTATACAGGGCAAGTTTCCCAACAGCTTTGTGTTGTAGTTGTTTATAGTCGTAATAATCGTGGGCCGCACTTCTGTTTTAAGGCGGCCATCAAATCCGTTCTTTTCTGGCAGATTTGCCCGATCGGATAAAAACTAGGCTTGTAGATGGAGATTGTCAAGTAAGGCGCCTTTTTGACCAAGCGAATCTGAATCAATCAGAATCAGTCAGAACTATTCCTAATTGGAGTAACAAAGATTCCTGTCAAAAGACATTTCATACCAAATGAACGAATCAGTATTAATCAATCATCTATTTCCTTTTAGGTATCATTAGCGACATATAATATACTATTGCTTTTGCTTCAAAAGTGAGTACCTATTAGGTGTTCAATGTGTTATTTTGCTATTAATTCATTAATTAAATTGATGAACTTATCGCCTATTTGATTCATGATGCGAATGGACTAAATTAGATTGATTTGGACTGAGGCAGTGTGAATGAATAAGTAGCTGATTCCATTAGTTCTTATGCGTTTTGACTTGTGCAAATCTTCGCCAGTCAGATTCGAGTTGATTCTGACTAATTCTGATTAATTCTGATTTGCTTGGTCTGAAAGGAGTCGAGTATAGGTCAAGTGTGAGTAACGGCTATGAATTTGGCACTAATTGTAAGGCCCCGTTTATATTAAAAGTGACGAAAATAAATATGTACCATTTCAATGTAGCGTTCATAGTAGATGAACGCTACAAGCGACGAGACAATAAAAATACGTGTAAGGTATGTTCATTCAAACATGAGCTAAATGGTCATAAAATTTCGAACTAGTACGAACATTCATTGTTATACGTATCAGTGGCGTAACTTCAAATTTGAGGCCCGGAGGCAGAGTTTTGTAATGGGCTCCTTCCCTATACAGGGTGTAATTGAAATCCCTTACAATATTCAAACCTCATCATCCCTATGGAGAATAGATTACGATAGGGCCATTTTAAGTGGTCAAAGAAAGAAAAAAATTAGCCAAGACCATTGTTTGATGGTCACGGGATAACTACTGACCTAGTATAATGTTATCGTCGAATGGATGTTTTAATCCACTTCTTTACATGCATGGCTAGTTACGCCACTGATACATATCTTTTTCCAATGCACATATAAAGCTAAGCTGTTTTCAACGAAGTATAGCTATACGTAGAAGCGTATGTCTTAGGTATTCGAAGAAAGTCAACTGAACCAGTGGTGGTGGTATACTATGGCTGCTTGCCTTCCAAAAATGTCAAAGTTTTGGTTCGTACACATGTTTCATGATCACTTAGCTCATGTTTGTGTGAAAATACTTTACCTCTCGTTGTTGTTTGTAGCGATGCTTGCTTGCATCGTCGCTCGCCTCTACGCTTTTATTCTACACATAACCAAACGCGGTTTAAGTCGATCATCAAAAAAATGATTGAGTTTTAGCCAACCGATTCGGAAAGTTGGGCTATGTATGATCGTTGCGGGATAAGGACGACGAAATTTTCCAGTGGCGTACTTGGTTTGAATATTTAATAATAGGTGAAGTCACAATGGATAACTTGGAATAATACAATTAACAATTTTTATTAGGATTACTTATGTGCATTTTAGCGATCATTTTTGCAGATAATTAGGACATTTCCTTCGCTTGTGCTTAATTTTCTGCAGCTGTTTCCACCGCCACTGCCATTTAATTTTTATGTTAAAAGCTATGAAAGCTTGCTGGAGCGAGGCATAGTGTGTGGCTGTTTTGTTCTGGTATGAACGAAGAAACAAAAACTAATTGTAAGTCTATGTCCACCTTCACGACTAGCATATCGTAACTGTATTTTATTGGGAAAATAGGTTTACAGGATTGTTCATAATCGAATGCTCGAGCATCAGTCTGGTACATACCTAAATAAATCACTCGTAACTGATTCAGGAATGATTATAGGACAAAGGTAAATGTTTATTCAAGAATTAATTTCAACAGGAAGTTTTGTATGGGAAATGGTTGCATAATTTTCATCTTCTACATGCCGTCTCCCTCTACTAAACTGCACTACATTTCTTTGTAAAGACGTGTTGAAGTGACAAAAAATGAAAAGTGGCCAATTTGTTATCTCGATTTTTGGTGTCTAGCCGAATCGGCACCCGACCAATTATCTGCCAAATTATGACACTTTTGCATCAAAAAAATATTACCAAGTGTTGTATGAGAGAAGAAAGACGATGATGGTGGCGATGGTGATGATGATGATGATGGTGTGTATATCCATGTCGGCCGACAATGTAGATGGAATAGGCGCCATAGGCGACGACAATATACCATTCTGCTGTCAAGCAAAATTTCCCTAAAAAAAAAGAAAGAAAGAAACATGTCTCAGAAGATAAAAGTCTAGGATGCACACGATAGAAAAGAATTTTTATTCAAAAATTGATGGAATATTAAAAAATTTTAATATGTAAAATATAGGTACTCATATAGGTAGTACGTGTGTACGTACATATATGTAAGTGTAAATAAGACTGTCTTGGTCGATGGAAGTTGGAGGTCCCCTCTGATGGCGCCAACATAGTCCCAGATCATGTATGTGTGAGGCATGCCCGTTTACATAAACCAGATGACCATACTGTTTTCTATGTATTAACAAAACGTTCTCTCGTACATGTATTTAAAAATGAACAAACACAATCCAACCAACAGCTACATACATACATACATATATCAAGAAACGATCCCATTGTCCATTTATCTGAATACATCTTTATATTCGTCTAGATTGTCAGAAGAAATACATATATAACATTTAATTCTAGCAAATTTGGCTTTTTCAGGATTATTTGAAAAAAAAAACACAGAAAAAACTTAAAAACCTATATCTTATCTAAATTGTTCCAACTTCCAACAACACTCCTTTTCCAAACGAATTTCCCACGATAGTTTAAAAAGGCAACCTGTATGTATGTTAGTATAAGTATGTATGAATACATGGGGAGGTAATAAATTAGATTATTGTGGCAAAGGGAGGGGAAAAAAGTTGGAACATTAAACAATGACTGTACTTTAACAGAACGATTAGGTAGTAATTTTTTCAACAGCTATAACTAAATTATATAAGAGTGAAGAAAATATTCGTGAAGATTTGTTTACAATAAAAATAACGCGGTATATTAACATCAATAGAAGTTTAAAGTTTTTCAATTTACACTGTCTTGAAAATTAGGGAAATTAATTATACTTCTAAGATGATAGATCAGTCATAGAAGTCATTTTTAAAGGAATTTCGGTATAAATAAACAAACCAATAATAAAAGTCTGACTAAATCAGTGAAAATTAGGAAGATATGTGTGTATTACAAGGATTTAAAATAAAACTGAATGCGATAAAACAAACGGGAAATAAGATTAATTTAAACAAACAAATAAATTTCATTACAATTTTACAAACTTTATATTTTTTTCAGTTTTATCATCGTGCGAAAACACAGTGATCTTACGAGTATAAAATTTATAATCAATCATTGACTTACATGCGCATAGGTGCATTTTCTATCAATTTTATTTAGTAACCCTCAATTTGGATATTTGGTTGGTTTTTCTTGGATTAGATTAGCAGTCGATATAACATAACCAGGGCCGTATATTCGTATAAGAGCATAAGATACTAACTCGAGGCCCCATTCCTAGGAGATTTCTATTTTCCTTTTAAGGAGTCTCAGTGAATATTGGGGTTGAAACACTGCCGAGACCATCACCGTACATGTGTGCTGTTCTCATTTTAAAATTCAAAATCAATTTATGGGCTTTTCTCAAAAAATCAAATTTCCAAAGACCTCCCTTAATTTAAGTAATAATAAGTCACCCTCCTCTCTTTCTCTCCAAAGAAAGGAAAAAGCGTCATTTTGTTTCCTTTATTTTAGAAACAAAAAAGAATAAGTCATCATAAAAATTTTCTTATTTAACTGCATCCAAAAGGAGGTCAGAGGTTTTTCAAAAATCTCCACAACATTTTTCATACAGCGCTTAAATAGACAGGAGGGTTATTGACAAACTGCCCCGGGGCCAAACAACAAAAATCCACCGATAACTTTTTAGGGTATTTTCTCTCGCTTGTCAGCTGACGATATGTCTTCTTTTCTTAAAAATTTCTCGCCAGAGACAAAGTAAGGCAGTCAGACCCTGTTTGCATAATTTCGTTAAACAAATAATAAAAGTTCGAGGGAACAAGAGAATTAAAGAATATCTAATGGTCAGTTTTCCAACTTTATTCAGGTTTAATTAACAGTTCGATTTAGGACTATCAAAGGGGGGAAATAACGAAGTTTCTATTGAAAATATCTGTTAGCTTTTTAGATTTACAAGAAAATTTAAGAAACACAAAAAGTATAAAACCGACACTTTCATCAAAAACGATAAGTATGGAGGCAATCGTCCAGAACCAGGATGAAAAATGTGAGAAAATTAACAATTTACATCAAATGTCACCATTTTTTTTTAATAAATCCAGAAAGAATTATTTGCGGTTTGTGCCAATAGTAAACATCCATAATCAATATCGGTCAAATAAGTTAATCAATCATATTTTACTTGTCTATAGTTTATATTGCTTTGATTTGATTGGTGCAGGGGGGCGTCGCCCTAACTAGAATTTGACGTCACTTCTGAAATTGAACCTAAACGAGAACGTATTTATGATCTTTCTGTATACTTCTATCTGCCACAAAACCATAACAAATAATCAGTCGACATCATCATTTCTCAAGAGCAAAATCAACTTTAAAGTCATTAGAAAATAAGGCGAAGGCTTTGACACCACCACCACTACCATCACCCATATCACCACCACCACCACAACTGCTACTAGTAGTTTTACTACGATTAGAAGATTTGCGTTCATCTCAACCTGAACAACAATAATAATAACAATCAAGAGAGATTTGGTACAGTTTCACAATTTTCTGGAAACGACAAAAAAAATCGATGTAATCAAGACAAAATTGTGTGTTTGTGTGTAGAATTGATGTGCTAGTGTTTGAAAATGTTGGAACAATATCAAATGGAATCAGATAATTATCAACAAAATTGTGATACAACAACAAACCCAATAACAGCAACACCATTCTCCGTAAAAGATATTTTGAATATGACTACAGAAAGTGAATATGGAAATTATTATTGTAATGTAAAACGGGAATATGATGAATGTCAGTGGAATAATACAGGACAATTTTGGGAAAATTCACATAACAATATCAGTGGTGGTAGTAATAGTAGTGATTTACAACAAAACTACAATAATTATTATAGTGAAATCGATGAATATCCAATGAAAAATCTTTACAACACTCATAATGAACCTGTTTACGATAATTTCAATTCGTATGTGAATCAATTGAATGGCGTTGTGGGGATGAAAAATGAAAAACTCGAAGAATATACGAAAATTGACAGTCCAAGTAAGTTTCTATTGGATTTAAATCGTTTATTATTATTATTATTATTATTATTAAAATAATGAAAAATTTCCAGAAATCCACCAACAAGTCACCAGTTCCAAGACTGAATTACGTAAATCTGGCCGTCAACGGACTAAACGAAAACCAAGAGTGTTATTCTCGCAAGCCCAAGTTTATGAGTTAGAACGCCGTTTTAAACAACAAAAATATTTATCAGCACCGGAACGTGAACAAATGGCACAAG
This sequence comes from Iselma pallidipennis, assembly GCA_037464855.1. Lineage (NCBI taxonomy): Eukaryota > Metazoa > Arthropoda > Insecta > Coleoptera > Meloidae > Iselma > Iselma pallidipennis. The sequence continues at coordinate 29,249 of JAZBHA010000542.1, read as the reverse complement.
GTTTAAAACTAACACCAACACAAGTGAAAATTTGGTTTCAAAATCGACGATATAAAAGTAAACGTCAAAATATAATCGGTGGTAATAGTGGTGGTAATAGTAAAGATGAAGAAAAAGTTACACAAGGTGGACCAAATGTTGTTGCTACACCTAATATGGGTTTTTGTCCCACACAATGTATCTATCCGAATAATCTTTACCATCACCATCATCACCATCACCATCACAACCATCAACCAGTCCAAGATTATAATAATGGCGATTTTACATTTGTTTGACTTTTTTTTTTAATTTTTGTTTAAAACATTCAAGACCAAAGATATGTCGTTACCCAACAATCTTGACCAAATATATTTTATCTTTTAATATTTTTCAAAATTATTAATATTATCCTTATTATTATGTTATTTAAGATTTCTATGATTACTATTATTATTATTATTATTATTACTTTTATTATAAAATTTGTACATATTTTATTAAATAAATAAATCAGGTTTTTGTCAAATTTATTTGTTATATCAGTAGTTTCTTTAGAAAGAAATTATCGAATTTTTTTTTTTAATACCCATAAAGTATAAAGATATAGGTGATATCTTTATCAGGACCGGTGCCAAAAGCTTTTAGGTTAAAAGGTGATCTGGTGCTAACTACTTGAATTTTTCACTCTCTGGACTTACAGACAGAAAACAGGGCACGGGAATTTAGAAATTATTAAGCTATTAATAAATAACAAGCAATCGACAAAACAAAAATATGTATGTATAATATATAGACTGAAGGGTAATAAATAAGTTCATCTACATATACATATGTGTACCTATACATATAGGTACACATATGTATGTATACTGTATCAATAATTGATATGTAAATGTTCCGTGATAATTGTAGCTTTTTACAAATTGTAACTGTCTTCTTTTTTTTATTGTTATAAAATTTACTTTTCTTATCAATATTGTAATGAATAAAGTGTTTTCTTTGTTGCTATTATTATATAGTTACCGTTTCTCAATTGTGCAAGCGGTTCCTTCAAGAGCAAAAAAACTTCTTATATAAATATACAAAAATTAGTAATCTATCAGCGTAGCCTAGAAAATTTTTTCTTGTTTATTTGAATTAATCATACTCTTATCTAATTTTCGACGTTTCTTTTTTTAGATATTTTAGTAGTTGGCCATTCGATTGGCAGTAATTTGCCATTTCTGTTAAATGATCAGTTTGTTGCACAGGACGAAAATTAAAAATTAATTTTTTATTATATGGCACCTATTACTTAAAATGCAAATTTTTAAACCAATAATTGAAAAGCTTGATAGTAAACAAGAAAAGAGTTTATCGATTCTAATTATAAGTTGAAAAGATTGAAGTTTTTAAAGGCATCAACTCACAGTTCCTGTTTTCTTTCTATTTGATAATCAATTGAAAAATCTAGAATTAACCCACCCGTTTAAGCTTAGCTTATACGTAGGGCTGGGTATATTATTTGATTAATCGATTTTTTAATTGAATAATCGATTAATCGATTATTGATTTATTGATTAATCGATTATTGATTTAACGAAAGAAAGTCGATTAATCGGTTACGATATAAGATTCAAATGCATTAAATTCGAGTACAGTCGATAATATCGAATATCGATACTCAACCTACGGTATAGCCCACCGCTAGTATAATACTTAGTTGGCTTTGGCGTAAACACTGAGTTCCAGACTGGACAAATGTTTACTGGAACTTCAACAAGCTCAATGCAGTAGCACCTGAAAAATGGATGTTTTAACCCACTTTTTAAGTCAAGTGGGCCTGGTGGGCCCCTTACATGCATGGGCCCCGAAGACAAGTGCCTCCGTGCTTCACGGTAATTACGCCACTGAATAAATGGTTAAATGTGTTTTTATAAATAAAAAACACCTTTTTTATTTATTATTCTTTTTCACTTTATTTTTTGTAAATCACCGCTACATAATATCTCCATATTATCCTTACTACCACCACTAGAAAATTAATTTCTTTTTAGTGTTGCAAGAAAAGTTTGAACGGTTAAATTTAAAACAACAAAAACCAATAGGTAAATTGAAGCAAATAGTGCATATGTTCAATTGTCCGCCACGCCCGCCTTGCCGCCAGTTTTCAGTCGGAACAAATGGGGGCGCAAAATCGGAGGTTGACTGTACCTACGTATGTACCTAAATATGTAAATGGGATCCATATTTCCAAAATACTAGATACAGTACTGTGCAAAAGTTCTTGGACACACTATTAATTGCTCAAAAATGGCGACAGCTTTTTTTAAATAATTTTATTCTTTGACTGATTAGAAAACACCTTATGCTATCACTAAAGAAGTTTCAAAAAACGTTCTGTGCTTGTTTCTTCTTCAGTAAGTTCAGATTGTCTTAGTAGAATTCACTGGAAAATAGTTTCAGTTAATTTTCACGAACCTTATGGCTATGGCTTTCTACAAATAATCTCAGCTACGTCATTTGGTCACATGTCCTTTTGTACTTACAATTAGGTAACCTTAATTGTTTTATGCCGCTTTTCAACCCGTGTTGATTGTTTGTTTTGTATTAATGATTTCTGTGTTTTCAATTTGATATTGATGTTTTCAGTAGTGTTATGTTGTTCTAATTTCAAATAGTTTTGTGACTGTGACTGTAGAACTCAAGATCGAGTCCTGAAGAAGGGTGAGTTATTGCCCGAAACGTAGACAGAAAGATCTTGTACCATAAATAAATAACACTTTGTCCAAATCACCTGAGATATTTTTGACCATTGGTAAGTAATATTCGGAAAAATCTTAATGATTTCACAGCAGGGCTCGATTGGACAAGGAGATATGGAGAAATTTTCTCCGGGGCCATTGAGTCTTTGGGGGCCAGGTAAGTATTTTTTCTTGGTTATCAGCTGAAAAGATCTTTTCTGTCTTAACAAGCCCCCAGGGAAAAAATAAGCCAGTCCGCCCGTGTTTGACAGGTACCCTGTTTATTACTCTTAACAACGTTGGTCTCGATTTATACGATTTTGAATCTGGGCGGTACAGTATATGCTTCTATAATATAAAGCTCATATATTATATATGAGCTTTATGGAAGCAAAACACAAAAGTCAGACAAATAAATGTTAAACCATACTACCGGCATCTTAATAAACGTAAATCATGTATTAATGAAAAAGAGATTGTGCATCCAGCACCTAAATCTCGTGACCATTCTTGCAACCAAAAGAAAAAACTATACTGAAGATTGATATAGACGCTATACATATTTATGTAAATAAAGGTTGCGTTGAGTGAAGCACATTTTTCACTCAACAATTACTGCAAAGGTGTGTTTGTGCAGACTGTCCGCTATAAGAACAGTTTGTCCTTGGTTTGTCCGCTTAGCTGGCGCATCCGCAATCTCGTAAATAGGCGAAGAAAAAACGTTGATCTAGCTCCGATAAAGTGAAGGTACATTTATTTGTCGTAAATACGTTCTTTGGATGAAATTTAAGAAAATGATAACAAAATGTCTTGTTTTTTAAAAATCTTCTAAACCTGTTATAAGTGTCACCAGCTGAATACACGTTGGTCGTTCTTTCTTCTTCGCACAAGAAACAATGGAATTGCCCACGTATTCGGTCACAATATCTCAATCTGAATCAATCTAATTCAGTCTATTCGAATTATGATCTATAATATATTACGCTAGTGATGAAAAACAAATAACTGATTGATTCGTATTGATTGACTCAGCTAATGTGAAAGGTCTGATGACACGAAGCTTTGTCGTTCAGCTTTAGAATATTTCTGATTGATTCTGACTGAATCAGATTCGCCTGGTCTGAAAGGGGCCTGATAGTTTGTATTCTCCATTAAACGCATCGGTAACTAGGATTTGATGCTATTTCCATTTTGAAATAAAATAATCAATTTTATAAAAAAAGCATATATATTACCATATTAATTAGTACACAGGATAGTGTAACCAAGCGTAATAGTCATACAAAAGTACATTTGTATCATTAAGTTCGGGATAAATTTGTTCAACGTTTTTCAGCCAAGTACTGATTGTGAGTGATTATTATACTTAAGTCATTATTCGCGTACTGCGCAGATTTATTGTAAGGACCAGTTTTACCATTAGGGAAATCTAATTAGACCATGATATCAACGATCACTGTTCTTTCACTCGATTGTCAGCCCGGTCCTGACACACACGAGTAACATACGCACTCTAATTTCAAAGATCCCTATAAATTTCGAAAGCTCCAGGCTATCATCTATTTTTGTTTCTTCCATGGAATCCCTCCTAAATACCTATATTACATCGTCAGGGCCGGCCTGGACAGGTTGAAGATATATGGAGATTTGGGCGGCCAGTGGTAATCTTTGAAGTTTCTTGTTGTTAGCTGCAGAGATGTATTCTTTTCTTATAAATTTTCCAAAGTAAACCAGTCCGGCACTGTGTAGTGTCTATATTTGAAAATACTGTTCTTTACCAAATAAATTAAAAAATCTCTTTAGAAAGTTTGTAAAACTGTGTTAACTAGAATATCTAAGGGTATGGTTAGACGGTGAGACTTATCTTTTAACTTGCTTCGTTCTTTTTCTAAAAAAAAGGAAAAAGGATATTCAGCCTTTATTAATAATGATTTTATTTTGATTAAAAATAAACATTGATTTTTCATTCTTTTTCATTATCAGCTTCTGTAGATCTTGATTAAAAAAATGTACCTTCTATTAATATTCAGTCTAACTATTTGTCGAAAAATTAGAGAAAAATAAATTATCTGAGATTTTTCCGTTTAATTTGCTTCCCATTTAAAAAAACGGAAAGCGATATCTGCCTTTTTAGTTTTGAAGAGAGAGAGAGAGAGAGAGAGAGTATATTTACCGTTTTATTTGTCGATAAACAGGAAACGATGGTTCGAAATAATTAATAAACATCGCTATGCACCCTATGCACCCTTATGTATGGTAGCACTGGCAGACTTTTTAAATTGCGACATCTAGTAGACAGTGTTCCGCTTTCGAAATAATTGCAGTAGAAAAGTAGAACTCTGTAAGACATTTGATGCAGTAAACTGTAAGCAAAAACTCTTTGGGCTTTTAGTAAATTTTTTTACATTCTGGTCAGTACAAACGTTAAAATGCCCAAAAGTTTTCGCATATTTAAAATAATACGGCAGTATTATACTTAATCAATGTTTAATTTTTTTTTATCGTCTTATTAATATAGGCGCTTGGTCAATAGATGACACCACCACTTAAGATTTTAGGTTCTAAATGGTGTTAAGCAACTTGTTAGAAATACAGTGTTCATCGACTATTATAATCCCGGGTAGTGTTATCAATCGACCATTGTTATCAAAATCAGTCGGTCCCAAAATTCTCTATATAAAATTAGTTATAATCCGCCTATTATAAGCAAACTTCGGCTTTTGGAGGCAAAAAATTTTAATTCTTATCAAATTCGTATCAATTGATCGTTTTTGTTGAAACTTACTTTTAACCAAAGTATACTTTTTATTGTTTACACGAGTGCCTGACAATAATTCTTAAAAAAATACGTGGCTAGATCCATTTCCTGAAGCTGAAGCATACCCTTTACCTTTGCAAAACATATTGTCACAATGAGGGGGATAAATATGTGCATCAATATGTATTCGGCTGCGATTCCTTTTAGTTTTGTGATATGTGAAGAGGACTGTACAAAGTACTCTAGCTCTCCAGATCATGGCAGACGCGAAGAAAAAGCGTATAGATGTGTCTCTCCGAAAAAAGCAAAGAATTTTAGAATGTTACGATACGTTGCTCAAAATGAGTCAACGAAGTTGTTTGTAATATTATAAATTAGGTTCAATAATCACAACTTTTTCATCCCCCGTCTAATGTTATCAGTAGGCTATTGTTATGGAGAAGTGCAGGTACCAATGTGATTATAATAAGCGGCGACCACTGTATATACTTTCCGCAATTTGCAACTTGCGGTTCAATAAAATCAATAAACGTATTACAGTAAACATTCAATCGTCCGAACTTCGATTATCCGGGTGCCCGATTATCCGGATTACAGAGTATGTAGAAATTCCACAAGTACCTATACAGAATGTCCCAGCTACAATACCTACAATACATTCTTGGATTTAAAATTGCAGTCTGCAGACAATTATCTATGCTAGCAGTTGGGCAAGTGCGATACCCTGTAAATTACTAAAACCGTACAAACAACAACATTTCCACATTCGGTTATTCCCATTTAATCCGGATAATTGAGGTTTTACTGTACTAATAAATGATGTCTTTATCCAACATCTACAACCTGCTTATGCATAGATATATCTACACTACATATTCAAGATTGTTAATAAAATATGAAATCCAATAAGTCGTTGAAAAGTATTAAACATCACGATATAACACACGAAGGAGGTTGTTCTCAGTTAATAATAATAATGAGTTAGACTTGGACAGAAACAAAACAAGTTCTACTTTTTACAAATGTGTAAGGGCGTCTCGAAATTATTTCTCTCTCTTTCTTGCATATACTTAAATACAGTATATCCTCTACTAGTGTCTTTTTTATAACAAAGTTGTCCGCCAGTCTACAGGATCTTTTACCATCACCCAGCAGGAGTTGGACCTGACTCCACACGACCACTTAATGAGACATGTATTTATATTAAGTTGATAAATTGATATCAGTTGTTTTTGATTCTGGAATTCAATATTTAACGAAACTGCAACCGTCGTTTTTAATGAAAAATAGAAAAAAATCTATTTCAAATTGGTATAATTCATATTGATAGATTAGATTAATGAATGGTTCTGAAGAATGACATTTTTAAAATTCTGAAACTAACTTTGAACCTACAATCAGTCGATCATCAAATCACGATAATCAGATTGGTGGCGGTGTTGTTTTATTTGGTAGAGACGGAAAAGAAGAAAACCAACCGAGTGTCCTTTTCGGTATGTTGTGTTCATATCAAGACTGTACTTTTCAATAACTAACTAATGACGATGACTAGCATTGGCCTTAAGACCACCCAATCACAATATCACAACATTACCATTGTTGCCTCATAATAAATTACGTTAATTGTTGACAGCTAGCCGCATCGTGGCGGCCACGATAACATCTTAATTGCGCCTTGCTCAACTTTCCGCGAGTATTTTCTTAATCAGCTACTAATAAAACATGTATGTATGTATGTATTTGTAGTTTCAATACTTTTATTTATACGAGATTAAACTGACTTTTTATTCCTTTTTTTTTGGAAATTTTTAATCTTGTTTCACGCTTACTTACCGCATCAAAATGCCTACCGATTGACAAGAATTTTTCTCACACTTTATCGTTAAAGAAACTCCCTTGTTAACACCTGTTACAATCTCTCCAATATACTGAGACAGATCTTGAAAGAACAGAAAAAAATGGTAAAAATTGGTCTATGGACAAGAAATTTCAAGGGTCGTTAAATTGACTGAACACCTTAACGAATCGTTTTTTGAATAGAATTGAAAGAACCACTTGACCTGAGTCCTGACAATCGTCAATTCTTTCTCTCTATATAATATAAGCGCGTTTGCGTTTTAGAAAGAAGAACCGAACGAAATGAATATAAGATGCAGAGGAAAAAATAAAAAAGAGAGAGGTAGCACAACAAAAAAAAATACCGAGAATGACCATGGCCCTGAAGACAACCCCAATTTGTTAAAATAGATTTTTTTGAAAAATGACCACTTTTATTATGATATATTACTAAACAGGCGGCGGATTTTTCAAATGTTTTAAAGCGAAGATCTGTAGGCGAGGAATTATCGATCATCAGATATCACCACTTCAAATTAACTACCTGTATTTGGGTGATTGTTGGAAAACGATTTATTTTCGTACAAAAATTGATGCGAACCTAGAATAGTCATCAGTGGCTGTTTGTTTTCAAAGGTAAATCTTTGATTTTAGATGTCCTCTGGATGCATTGTGAGACAAGATCCGATGGAGGGTCTCTTATTGACCTAAAGACTTTAACGTTGCATTCAGGTATAAAGACGGCAGAAGCTGATTTTCTTCAGCCTACCGAAGACATCCTGGTAACTAACACATCCAATAATGGAAACAAGATAATAACTATAAAAACAAAGCGGCTTTTAGTGCTGCTAATATATGACCGACCGTAATTCACTAAAAAAAACTATTAACAACTCCTTTTCTGCTTATTTAGCGCTTCTCATCCTACTCTCTCTCTATTTCAAGCCTTCATAATTAACTTTAATATAATTAGTGTTTGTAATTTGGCTTTTTGATTGGGCGCCGAATTGCCGGACATAAAATTTAAAATAGACACAACCGATTCTCCTCTCTTAGCACACACATACATACCTATATGTTATTATTTTATACTTGTACATATATTACAAAGTCATTTGAAGCGTTTCTGTATCGATCTGAGGTTTATCTCAGATAGTTTATGTACCTACCTGTTGTTTTTGCTATCCATTTTTTCCACTTTTTGCTCATTGATTTAGCAAAAAGCCCGTAATTTGAAGGATCAAATTTTAACATAAAATAGTAGGTATATTGAATAACAAGTTTCATAAGGCATGATTTTGTTGCAAGTGCTACAACAGCTTTATGAAAGAAGTTTTCTATAATAATTTTCCTATTTCGCACTTTTCATACCATTTAAAATTAAAGAAAAAATCAGCAGACATCTATATTTACGGAATTTCGTTGCAGACAACTAAAAAGGTGCGTTTTATAAATGTGCGAACAGACACTTTGATGGAGAAATGTTTATAACTTCTATATTAGCTATAGTCGAGAAATCTTTAGAATAAGTAATATTCAAAGTGAAACATGATCACAATTGCTCAAAAAAAGTATCTCTGCAAAATGGTAGTGTATTTTGTTATTAAAATCACAATTACCTGATGAATTCATTGCCAGGAATAATATAGTCCTACAAAACATTGTGTCTGCACAAAATATGCCAGGGGGAACAATAAATGCCAAAGGCACATCCATGGTCACTGTTAGAGTACACAGTGCGATATATAAAATTTATGGATGACGTAAGAAACGTATGTCTACACTTTACCGTTTGTTACTAACCTGTCATATCAAGTTAACTTGTCTTTGGGGACCACCGGTAATTTTTTAAATTTCTTTCTTTTTGGAACAAAATATCGTCAATGATCTTAACAGAAAGTCAGTTGTAATACCTACTAATCAAGTCAAAATACTCCAGTCCGGCACTGACAAGCAGAATTAATACCTATAGTCAATTCATTTTGTCTGTTCCCATTTTTATTAGGCAACGCATTCTGCCGGTAATGCAAAATGCACGGACTGCCGAATGGGTTGCCTAATAAAAATGGGAACAAACAGAATGAATTGACTATAGGCACTTTCTTTACATTAGCCCAAAATCCCGGCAAAAAACACAAATTCAGAATACAACTTATGTAGTGCAACCTGCATTCGGTCTTCTTTTCCTAACAGATGTCTGATGTTTGAAAAATTGATTTTTTTATCAAAATTTGGACAATTCTATTAATGCTCATCCTGTCTGCTGCTAGTATGCAACGAATACATCTGTTTAATTCAAAAATTCTACGATAAATCTGAACAATAGTCTGGGACATGGAGATATAAATGTTGCACCTACCAAAATGGGATGCATTTCCTTTTTTTTTTCGTCAGTATCTCTGATTTTTTGTTTCAGTTATTGTTGTTGAAAATCGTATAACGTTTAACATACAGATATCCAAATGAACAAATCGTTTGACTAAAAGTCCACTAAAAACAAAGCAAAGTTTTGTATTATGGACAATAGAAACAACTATCGATACCAGATCAGTGCATACATGTATTCAAGTAAAACTGTATACATTTCAAGCAATCATTCGATTCAATATTTCTTTCTCTTTAGGTAGGATTCATCGTCCTGGTGGCCAAGCGATTGTATTAAGACATCACCATGTAGATATTTATATGTATGTGTGCGTGTGTGTATACGACTGGAACGTATCTACATTATAACAGACTAAACACGACCAGCAAGGATATAAACATGGCTTTTATATTCTTTTATCCGTAGGTGACTTCATATCGATACCGATAAATACGTCGGTTTTCGGTAAAGTCGCGGTCGTTTATCTCCAAGTGATTTATCCTGGCATTGTTAACGCGGTACTGGGACATAAGAAAAAGGACTCGCTATGTATCCTACTACCACATTTCTATTAGGGTACAAAACGATTGATTTTTTCTTCAAAATTTTGTAACGGAGAAATTTATCAGGAATGATTAATCATTGTCCAGTTTAGTTAATGAATCGGTTGCCATGAAAGAATTTGCAATCTGAAAGAGTCGAAGAAGAAGAAGAAAAAGAAGAGGAACAAGGGAAAAAGAAAGGAACGGACGTCAATTCATATAAATTTCATTTGTTTCGAATAATAAACAATAGAATTGTTTTTCCGTTGATTAATTACGACAGAAATCTTGGTAACGATCCGTTTTAATTTTATATGAGACCTTATTCTTGTTGCCTTGTTGATGACAAATTGAAGATAAATGAATCTGATAAAGATTATGGGAACTCTCATCTAGAGAATGTTTGCAACGAATAGTTAACTTGTTATCTAAGATGGTTATTGTAGTTTTTAAGATAAGATACACTAACTAATTTTTCGAAATCTTCTACTCCAGCGGGGGGTTGAGAAATTGTTTCGATGCCATCATCGTTTGTCGGCATTTGAAGAGACGGCTCATTTGTGAATTTTATTTGTTTCGTTTTATTTTGTTCCTTTTTTCTGCCCTAACCAGGTTGTTATTTGTCTTTTGGGAAAACGTCGCCGACCTGCTGACCCGCGTGTTGATCGACTGATGTTGATAAGAACGATGCTCGTCGGCAGCATCAACGCAAATATCAACAATGATGATGATGATGATGATGATGACGATGATACAACAGATTGTCAAACGTTGTTGAAACAAAGATCGGTCTCGACTTTTGAAATTTATTTGTTTTACGTTCAAAGTCAATCATCCGGCTGCCTATCTTTTTGATTTATTTCCAACAGTTGCATGCCTACCCGTCCATCCATCGATCCATCCATTCAGTTATCTAGTAAAGTTAAATGTTTCGATTTGATGGATATTCCCCTCTTAAAAAGAGCGTAGGGGGGTATATTTAATCAAAATTAAAATACTACTTACTACTGTTGTTTTATTACTTTTGTAATAAAATTGTAGAAATGTTGACTTGTTCAATGGTTGTATTAAAGTCTCACCCAACTGAACATTCTTTCCATAAAGCGATTTGTGGTTTTTGCAACAATAGAACACTTTAAATGTTTGGGATTTTATTGTTGTATCGTGTCGTTTGGAATATTGGCGATAAGATTTCTATAGAACGAAGAAGTAGAAGATGCAAATTCCGAAATTCCTAAATATAATTGTCTAGAACAGTGGTCGTCAACCCGGCGCCCCACTCAGTGCCTTTTGATGCACCCGCGACATGTTCAAAATTTGGTATAGTAGTAACTTCATAATTAGAAGAGTATGAAGGCTTCACAAATGAGCATTTATTTACCAAAATGGTTGCCGATCACTGGCCTGTAGAATCACAAATGGGTTGGAATTCAAAAAGGGTCGAAAAACAATTTAACAATGATATGAAAATTACATTACTTTATAGTTATAGTATCTACTATATAGGGTGGTATTGGGGCGAAATGTCTCAATTATAAATGAATCACGAGTAATGGTAAATTTGCACGAACACACCTTGGGCGGTGAAAGTCAATTGAATCGTGTGATTGTGTTGGCCTTCTAAAGGAAGTCGTCCGTTTTGATTAGAACTATTGGAATCGTTTCGTATAATGAGGTAGAAATGTGAACAATGCGTGTCATTGTTAGGAAGGTATCTAATTCATTGGCATGTACACCACTCTACCAATTAAATCTAGAAAGCTGTTGTATGGGTAGAAATAAATTTCGACAAGTCAAAAGATGATGGTGGTAGTGGTGGTAGTGGTGGTAATGCAGAAATAGTGGTAGTAGTGAAGGTGGTCACGGTTTGGTATTGGTAACGGAGTATGCTGCAACTTCAAACTTTTCTTTGTAGAATAAACTAAGCAAACAACATCAACCACAGCAACAACAAACAACACGCAACAACGCGCGTGCTCAAATACCTAAGCTATGTGTATAAAATTAAACGATGTGCAGTAAATTTGTACTAAAGTTAACAAGTACTAAACGCAATGCTAAATGTCTCTCTAACGAGCTCATCCTACGTGCTTCTCTACGTATTTACTAACAGCGGTCGATATAATTTATACGAGCTAAAAGACAAATAGACAGAGACAGCATTCAACGAGACGGACTGATAACGAGGAACTCTTAAATATTCTTCTTAAATTGTAACGCAAGAAAATGGCCAATTAATGATTACAAGGAACTAGGATAGAGTGAGATTTAAAATAGACTCTGATGTTGTTTTGAAAAATTATCCACAACACTAGTTATAACTAGTGTTGTGGATAGAACAGGATAATTATCAATGCACACTAAAAAGAAAATAATCTAGCTAATTATCCATATTCAACACTGTTTGAAGGTGTAGGATTTCCAATCCATTTGCCGGTTCTAGCTGGAACCGTTGCCACCGACAAGCATTCCTAACAAAATGTCAAACTTTGTTTTGTTGTTATTGCTGTTTACAATTCAGACTTTCTTCTAGTTTTACCCAAATCGAGTCAATTTCGTTTCGTCCATTTTCCCAAAGTGTTTGTCGTGCATTAAAATGGAAATTTCGTTCATTTCCTCGCGTGGATCTCGTCTGAAATATGACTAGAATCGGAGACACCGGGGTCCCTGGATTGATTTATACTTTTCGCTTTATTAAGTCGTAGTACCAACACACCACCCCAAGTTTCATCTCTTTATGCAATTCATTATCAGAAATCTGGCCCTATTATCGTCGCTCCTCTATCATATTCCACCGTCTTCTTTCTAGATTGCTTGGCGTCTTATTAATTTTACTGTCGCTGAATCGAACAAACGGCAGTTTTATTGCACACAATACACTTTTCTATTAGATTTCTTTCTATTTTCTTCTTAAAGGAAAAATCGAGCTCAATACGAGAAACATTTGAATTTCGTCTTACGCCATTTTATTGTCGAGTTCCACTTTATATTTAAATTCGAGAGGCGATCCAATATTCTGGCAATTTCATTTCTCGACTGTTGTTGCTACTGTTGCCACCCTCTCAATATCTATCGTTCTTCAGGGGCTTTCTCTCGTTTGCAACAAACACGCCAACGTCGTTTCACCAATCCGTATTAAGTGGGTGTTTTTTTTTTGTTTTTTTTTGGTGGAATGGGTTTTTGGAGGGTCACGAGTGTATTTTAGCCTGTTTATTCTATATAGTAAACGATGCTATAGTATTAAGTGGATAGTCCCTGGAAAATTTCTGCTTATGAGATGAAAATGGGGAAATGGTTGTGGCGCTGGTGGTAGGCGTGGGTGTGAACTCATAACATCATCTCATCTGGAAACGGGGTTCGAACGGGAAAGTGGAGAAAATTGCCATCGTCGAGCAATGGAAATGTATTCACACGCCCATTTCGACACTGTATAAGTTGTTTTTTATTCAAAGTTGGGGCCGGAGGTACCCGTCTTATTTGAATTCTGATATTGCCAAAGGTGGCTATTAAACATTTTAGAAGTGAGTCTTATGAGTCGAAAGGTTCCTTTTCGGAAATTAATTAGATAATTGATATAATCGGAAATATTTGGATGATAAAAACCTTCTAGTAAGTAGGTGTCCCTATTATAATAAATTCTATTTATGTTTAAAGAAGCAGAGATTTACTGCAGGAATATTTAAATTTTGTTGTCAGATGGAGGGTTTGACTCGCTAGTTTCGTCGATCCTGGCCGTTCAGCAGGCGAGAAAATTCAAATAAACACATTTTAAATGTTAGCTTAGCTCAGCAAGGAGACTGTAACTGGTGCTATGTAGATTTCAACAATCGTAAATCACGTTCTAAACGCATTTTGGCCCCAATGTAAATCGGCACCAACCCCATTTTATTTGCATGGAGGATGTGACGTATAAGTGATTGCCAATCTCCCTTAAAAGATCCTATCGAATACCGGAAATCTATTGGCGAATGTTGATTACAAAATGTCTTCATTTAAATTTTAATACAATTCGATTCCGAAGGAAACGGCTCCGATCTGTCACGGGACGTTTTGATATTGATGGTGTTTGATTCTCACTCCCTCTCATTTTATAGATATACGTGTTGACAAAAGCATTTGGAATGAGTTGGGGCGGGTTGGGGGAACATATTCTACCTTTTGGCAAGTAGACACTCGTCACTGTTGCCAACGCTATAATTGAAAAACAAACAAGGCGGCTTCAGTTTAAATAAAGCGATTAAGGACCATGTTTGAAGAGCACCCCCTCGTTATAAACAATTCTAAAAGGGAACTATACACTTTAGTTCTAATATTACAAAGAGACTACCGATTCCCATCAAATATCGACAACAGTTACAGGTGTGCCAATATTTAGGTGAGGTAAAATCAACATAGATTTGAGTGGTTGTTGTAATGATTGTTTTTCCTTTGTGAATTTTACCATGCGATTTATATTATGTGTTTTTGATGGCCAAAACCAAAATCATATTCAAATTCCGAAAAGCTGTGGTCGGTTTTGATTTGAAAGCGAATCGCCTTTGTATGGTAATCGAGATTTAAAATAATACCAGATGGACGGTGGATAACAATACACATAAACACATTCGATGTTTTGATTTATGAATTAATCAAAGACTTATTTATAAGTATACCTCTTTATACCAAATAATGAAATTCCTCTGGAATGATATTTTTTTACTTTAGTGAGGTTTAGATGATGGATGTTATAATTAAAGTATGATCCAGATGTGGCGGCTTCAACTGGAAACATGCACATCCCCATTAGAGGTGATGACACGCACTTAGCCCTTTAAATTATCGTCACTTACTGGCTTCCTTTCCGAATCAAATAAACACCATTAAGAATGGGTGATGATTGGGGTGGCACTTGAATTAACCTTTTCCAGAGTTTGTATCATCTGTTTTTCGTTTTTTTTTCTTTTTGTACACTTATACAAAAATATTAATAGGTTTAAGTAGTTTTTAACAATCCTTAATCCGTTTCTGTCGTTTCGTTCGTCTTTTTTGCTGGCTTAATTCCGGCTTCAACATTAGTAATTAAGCCTAAAGTGGTTAAGTGGCGTCAAGATATGACATGTGTTAAGTTGATGCACCTGTATTTACCGAACTATATATATATTTAAAGACACCGGAAACATGATAATCCCATTGTAAACAATCACAGTTCTGTTGTCGGCTAGAGGGTTGATGTTCTTTTTTTTCTACTCCGATTACCCAGAATTTCACCTTCATCAATACAAATAAATTTAGGGGATGGTTTATTGAAATCGAATTTCAAGGTTCCTCCGATTAATTAACTCGTTTATTAAATATACCCACACACACACACACACAAGGATCGTTAAAATAAGGCAGAGGGGTAAAAAATGCAAACTTTCAATCGATAAAGACCAGGTAGATGGATGAAAAGGTGGTTTCGAAATTGAGAATATATATGGGAACGAGAGAGAAAGAAAGAAGTAGCGATGCCACCGGGAGGGGGTGCATAATAACAATCCGGTGGCGGTGGTCGCACGGCGTCACCATGGAGACCGCTCGAAGGGGAAAACGAATTATTATTTTTTGATGGTTATGAGATTTTTCCAAGAAAGATCCGGAGTGGAGTGGTTGAAATTTAACGTTTAACTTGGAAGCTCTTTCCCTGAACGAATGCATAAAAGCTCGACGAGTTTTTATAACTCGCTTGCCACGTTAAATGGAAATTATAATATTCTAGTCTTATAGGGAGGTAATCTTTTTCCACCTTCTTCTTCTAAAGGGGAGAAGGAGGGTGAGTTAAATTATTATATCTATACGTAGAGGTATAGATATTTCTTGTATACGGATATATATGTACGTATGGATAGAGAGAAAATATTTATTATGTGTCCCGCAGTATGGATGACGTGCTTTGCCATTTTCCAACAACATAACGATAACGTATGCGATGATGATAACTGAAAAATTATTGATGCTTTTCACTTCACCGTACAATAACATTGACGTACGATATTGGGTTGAAATTGCTAAAACGAAAATACGCTACCATCATCATATAGGATGGGGTGTGAAGAGGATATAAGGGAGGACGACAACTCTATAGGCGTATAACATGATAAAGTTCATGTCAAAAAGATAATAGAACAGTTGAACGTCTTTGTTGGCGCTAAATGAGTGTTCTTAAATCAAACTCCAATATGGCGGTTAGTGTGCGACGCTAATCGAGCGGAAACTTGAGATTAGAGACTTCAACTTCCGTTCCTACTGTATGGACCAAAACTCTCATCTTATAAGCGATTATATGTATAAATATAATATATACGATACATATTGGTGGTATACAAATAAACAAATAAAGATAATCTTGAAGTGTATGAAAATGATTACAAAATAGTTTCCTCATTTTACGTTACATTTTTTTCTAGTCTACATCCATTCAAAAAAGCGGAGAAGAAACGTCAAAAACTACAAAGACACGATCACTCAGAGTTAAAAAGTTGAAATAATAAAGAGTTGTTGCTGAATTGTATCAAAAAGAAATGTGTGAATTAGCATAATGCACTATGTAGTTATTTGTGTAACAAGTGCGAAAAGCATCTATTTGTTGGACTAGGCTTGGAAATTGCAGCTCGAAGCGAAGTCGAGAGCTGCAACTACACTGATAGCCACAAATCTACTATTTGCGCCGATTGCTTCCACAAAAAAATTAATTTTAAATTAGATTTCATTGTTTTTTTCTGTGCATCAAACTTAAGTGTCAGATAATACGATTATGTACCACAACATGCAATAAAAGCTTAGGTACTTCTATCTTTCTATTGGATGTTGCTATGGGTAAGGTGCCACAAAAGTGTTTTACTTTTTCCTCCCAAAATAGAGAATATTGTGTAATTTTTGCACGGTGGTAGAGAAAATAAATCGTTCGCATACTTAACTTGCGTTATTTTTCTAATATGGTTTAAAGTTAACGTATGAAGAGCAAAACTCTTTTTCTTTCTCCCTTTTTTTTAGCAATCTCCCATTCCTGTCCCGACCTAGTTGTACTCATAAACTTACAACACTGTTACAACGTGCCCGTTTACCAAATAGATTCTGTACACATAAATATACACAAAAAATAAATAAAAATTATTCTTTCTACAGAAGGTAGAGAGGTAGTATATAGCAACAACATTCATCGTGATAAATATCAAGAGCAAGGCAACGACGTCCATTTAGCTTATTATTCCGATATCTTCATTCAATGTAAAGTGAGTTTGGTCGCCACGGTACACTAACAAGACAGTACGAGGTGGCGGTGTCACTCAGATTGGTAACGAAGAGAGGCGGCGGTACCGCCCGGAATGGCACACCATTACAATATTTCAACATAGAGAATAGCAACCAACAGAGAAACGAAAAATGGTACTAATCCGTTTTTTCAGCTTTCTGTTCAAAAAAAAATTTAATTAACTCCTAATTAAAAATAAAATGTATGTTTGGTAATGATTTTTGGTTAAAATATCTGAGATTGATAGTGCCATTTATGAAACAAAGCATAGGGATGATGGGGCAATAAAATAGCATTTGTGTAGCATACTGTAGTTTTAGATATTGGGTTACACCCTTCGAACAATATAATAAATAAATTTCAATGTACGTATGTATGTGAAATCTAATATGCACCCCCTCGTGTATATACATATGTGTGTGTGTGTATTTGACGGCGACGGCATGGGAATATAGCGCCACAACCCCCCAGTACTATAGGATTATGCGGTTTACATGGATTAGCCCTTGGCTTTTTAACGTTTTGGCATATTGAATGTGTAAAAGATATTAAACATTTTTGATTTATGTAGCGCGTGCCTACTATTAAAATGTTTGTATTGGAATCATGCTGTTTGATTTTCACATAGCTTCTAATCACCGCCACAACTACCACTAAAAAAAAAAAACATTAATCCATCTGAAAAATAATTTCAGTTCGGCTACAGTTTTTACATTCCCATCTTATTATTCTATACCTAGGTAGGTACCAGAGAATGAATTACTCCAACAGAAGTGTAATCTAAAATCATTTTCTCAAGCCATTTCCATGAATATATGTCTTCTAGTCTCATTCTGCGGTGGTTGTTGTTCAAAATCCAAATTTGAATATTTCAAGATGTGAAAATGTAATTTCCACCAATAATTCATTGGCATCGTAAAAATGTCGCCTGATATTTTAATGTATGTTGAATTATGACTTTAAAGAAATTAAACTCAGTTGTCACAACGGTTCTTTTGTATGTCTGTGTGCGTATATGTATATGTATAGATAGGCCGTTTTAAGAAAAACCAAACCGGCGCATGTTGTAGGCGTGTTCGATACATTTCGGCCAATGGAATTTCGATATTTGCAGCGCGGGCTCGTTTTAGTCCCTCTGCGCATTCGGTGGTTGGTTTTTCTTAAATCGGCCGATCTATATATGTATATAAGTATAGAAATGTGAAGTGAAATGAAGTAATAGAGTTTCAGAAGAAGCTGGCAATGCGACAATTTCATATTCATACCAAAAAGGCGACCCTAACGTTCTTTATTGCTTTCGTATTCTACCCGTTTATAACATCTTTTAATATTAAATTTGAATTATAGCAATAGCATTTTGATGATGATGATGGTGGTGATCCTCTTTTTTACTGTTTTAGTGGTTGGTTTGGTTAGGTACTCTTTTACTTTCTTCACTCGTTTATTTTTAAACATTTATCTATTCAGTGTTTGAATTTCTTAATAGAATCCTAGTTGATAATTAATATAATCAATAACTTGGTAAACGTAAAACATTTTCTAATTGTCTATAATACGTGTTCACCTATCTTGTTAAACCAAACAAAATCAGACACGCGCTCTCAAATATTTACAATCGATCTTCTAAATGCTTATTATCACCTTGATAGTTGAGTAGATTTCGTGTAGAGTTGTTAATGAATTAGGAACAAACTTCAGACGTGTGGGTCTTGTGATGTGTATTTTTCTTTCTTTCTAGTCTTCCCTATGTGTTGAATTTATGTGTGTAATAATCAACTACATAGATGCAAATTAGATTAAAACGGGAGGGTTTATTATATACAATATGAATAGTTATAAAATCTGTTATAGGATGGGATTGAATTTGCACACACACACACTTTGTGGGCGTAACCAGTTAGACACATTACAATAACACGTGACTATATGTTTTTAGCAGATGATTGATCATTATCCTTATTGAAAATAATATACGAAATATACACACACATGATTTAATATCTTTTCTGTTCTTAATAATATAGTCTAGTATTTTATGCAAATCGTGACTAGAGGGGTACGCTTATTATTGCCCATTACTATTATTACTATTACTCCATAACGTGAACAAAAATTTAACAATAAGTTATGATCATAGCTAGATTAAAAGAAGTTTAACAATAGATACGTATAATAACTGTTCAAAGACTTTCAAAGCGGTACAGTCAAGTTGCGCCCCACGGTCAAGTGACTTTGAAAAGAGGATCGAGTTGCGCCCTAACACTACCAGGTAGTCAAGACAGTGTAAGTGAATTACCAGGTAGCAAAGAGCCTCGTGTAGCATGCTTTCCAAGCTGGTGATATACCTTCCCAGCGTCTGCAATTCTCCAGGGAGAGCCTTCGAATGTTAGCTGGTACTCTCACTAACACTGTGGAGAAACGGAGCATCTTGATCGGATGGGACTAGAAGGGCGAAAATGTTAGCATGTGATCGTTCAACATCGTGGATCCATGCTGGAGTAGGACTGACCTACCATTGCCGAGGATGCACAACATGTCTGCTGAGGTCTGAGCGCAGAGAGGAAACGGTCCTACCATCATTTTCAGTGCAGAGTCAGATCCAGATTCAGGTAGCAAAAGAACAGAGGGTAATTGCACCCCAAATGAAATTGTGATGGATGTGAAGGAGACACAGAAGATTTAGCACCACAAGATATGTATAAAGCCAATTTCACTACTCAGACTGACTAATTTTTGATATCATTTTCTTGAGATAAATGACATTATGTGCTTAAAACATGATAATAATAATTGTTTTCCAGTTGTTTAACTTTTTCTTTTTATTATGGTTGTATGGCAAGTACTAATCTGTCAGGGGCGCAATACGACTATATCCTTTCAATATGGCTACTGGGCAAGAGTCGACCCTGTTCTCTCGAAGTACCTACTCCTAAGTAGATGAATTCACAAAAAGTAACGAAGATTTTGAGAATCGAAACTGGTTCATCAATAAATATTTTTTGGTCCTGCGTATATGCAACTTTTTCAGTGATATGACATGGACTTAGGTGAACTGCTCCTGTAAGTATCAAAACTGATGGTAAATTTGATGTGAATGTCTCTTGTAATCACTCCATCAAGTCCTTCTAAAGGAGCAAGATACGACAACATAAACGGCCATTCTGCAATTCTCCCTAGTTTGCTTTCAGGAAATTGACTTTAGATTTTTTTTGTAACGTCTAATATCGTTGTCATTATTCTCATTATTATTATTATCAACATTTTCGTCCATTTCACTTCATTTCATCCATCCTTAATTTATTGTTATTATCAGTATGATTACAGAAATTGTAATCAAACGACAAATTCTTTATTACCATCATCATCATCATCAACAGTAACAACGTGAAATTCAAGTGACGGAAATAAAGGGTGAATATAAAAAGTTTTCAAAAGAGTCCGGATGTTGGACGATGACGGGTCTATTATGGATGGACGAAGTGATATGTTTTATACAAACCATATATGTATGAAATAAATCGAAAAATAAAAGCCGAGTAATCGACGTACCAGGGGTTGATCAGTTCCGGCTCGTTATCATCTTTTTAATGGAGAGATACGATTGAATTGGGGGTGGTATGAGATCATAGGAAATTAATCCCTGATTTTTATCAAACAGTTGCGTCATAATTATCGAATATTTTATCGTAAATCCTGTTGTTTTTTTTTTTTGAATAGGTATGTAGCTATACCTAGTTATTTATTTGTAGGAAAGTAATATTGAAATATTGTGCAAAATCGTTTTTGATTATTATGTGGTTGTTGTTTATTAATAGCATACGTCATCGACTCATGTACGAACATGTTTTTTAATTCAAAATGAACGATGGCCAATACAACTACAGAATGACATCAACAAGTTAATCGGCATTTTTATACTTTGTAGTTATAACAAACGACCTGATGAAAAATTAAACCATGTAACACAACTCATTCATACATTTAAGAAAAAGTTTTAATATAAATTACCCTCATTACTTGATACGATAAAGTTGTGGGTATATACCTACCTACTGATGGGTAGACTTGTTTTTTTACTTCTTTTTTTTCCATCTGTTTCTCTAGATGAATTATATGAAACGACCTACAAAATTGATTGTGATTATTTAGAATGAACGGGCGAAGAGGAACGCTAGAGGGTGGTCGTTTCTCCGTTTTTGTATCCACGTGGAATCAATCAACATTTGGCCAGTTTTCCTCAATGTTCCTCTTTTTGTGTTGGTTAACAGTAGTTGTGGTGTAGTAAAGTTTTACCAAAGTAACCACCCTTGGAAATGTTTAGAAACTCTTGATAGCTTTTTGTCTTCCTTACCGCCTTCTAAATCATCTAAAGTTTAGTTTTGAAGTTTTGGTATTTTGTTAAGATGTGGTTAGAGATAGTTGACTGAAAATTATCATAAAGTAGATACCTACCTATATATACATAGATATGTATATGGACACGAAATGTAGATTCTTTAAAGAATCTACAACGGATAATTTAATGTGGCGGCAGTGGTGATGACAACGGCGATACTAGTATTTTGGTATTTTGCCTTAATTCTTTTCTTGTTGCCGACATCTAAGAGCTCAACTAAAAATAAAAGTGAAAATTATGTATTTGTCATAAATATCTATTCAAAACTTACAAACACAATAAAGAATCTCAGATATTTTCCTTTGCAATTTGTACGTCAAAACTCATTTCAGACCAAACGAATCTGAATGAGTCAAAATCAATCCAAAGTTGTTTGATTGGTCGGAACTAGATTGATTCGGATTGAAGACAGGTGAGCGATTGCATTGTATCTTATGCATGCTGACTTGTGCGAATCTTCTTCATTCCGATTCTGAAATGAACCTAAAGGTCTATTCAAACCAAGCAACAACGGTAGTCGTGATCGATTCACAAAAAGCACAAAGCGGGAACTATAAGGATAGCGGGAAAAACTGTGCATGCAACGAACTACTAAAGTCAGAACGTTGCCGTTCGCACATTCGCGTCAGTAAATTGACGCAGGTGTGTTCATGCTTGCATATTCCGTCACAACCTTTTATTTCTCGTTGCGTGCACTCCCGTTCCCGCATTACAGTACTGTATTAGTTTTTCTAGGCATTTATGCAACATTTGTTTAGCGTTATAGGCATTCACGCCTCTCTTTCTGACGAAAACTATAGTATTCTAATAAATTTGTTAAGAATGTGAAGATAGAAAAATTGAAAAATTTGATAGAAAAGTTTTTATAAACAAATCCACCACTGATTTTTATCATATTGTCACAGTCATAGTTACCATAATCGTGTATTATTCAATGACATGTTGTACTTATAATGTGACTAGTTCGTCTAGTAAACAAATTTAGTAGAAATATTTGAAAGATGTTAAACTATGCTCACAAAGTTAAATTAATAAATAAAAATGAGAAAAATACCATTTAATAGATACATCTTGAAGACATACCGCAGGGCACATACCTAACTATTTAAAAGATTTTCATCGGTTATAATGTGAATGAAAATAACAGACAGGTCGTCGAATTCCTCACATTCTAAACCTTTTGCCATCCAGTGGAGATCTTTAACTTTTAAACATTTCTTTGTTTGTTTGTTCGCTTCGTATTGGTACCCAATGTCACTAACAAATAGTCCCTAAACGTTCCATTTACCTTATTCTAACCGAGGACTGAATCATAGAAGTAGCTTCAATTTTCGTTAATATAACAGGAAAAACTTTTTTGTTTCAAACATATATCTATTGTCGAAAAACTACAAAACTACGACGGTTTTATAAATCAACAAACCGCAAAGAGTACAAAAATAATAAACAACAACGAACAAAATACCCTGTGTTTGATTAACCAGTCTGGTTGAAAATAACTCCCTGAAACTCATCACTAGTTCGGAAATTACAGCCGCCTAAAACCAAACAACCAAGTGAGCTTATCTCTACTCCTGTCCTACTGACGACAAAAGATATTCCCCTTCATTCTAATCTGAATCACCACCACCACCACTGCCACTACTATCACCATCGCCAATATAAATTACAAAATTTCAGCTCATATATGTATACCACCCTTTTCGCTCTTTTGTAAATCGGTTTATCGTTTCATTTTTGTGTTATCATCAATTTAACTCGATCTGATAGTACAGACGTTGATGATGACGACGACGGTAACGTCGGCAGTGGCACGTGCGGATTAGCCTTTAGACTTTTACAAAACAAACGACTGGATTTTTGTTTAAAATAAAGTGATTGATGGGTTTGAATAGAGCGCGAGGGGGGGGGGGGCAGTTTAGACACATTGATCTTGTTCTAGATAATGACTGGCGTCGGAATATTTTGTGAATGGATAATTTGACTAGACTGGAGTAGTG
The DNA here is from genome assembly GCA_037464855.1 of Iselma pallidipennis. NCBI lineage: Eukaryota > Metazoa > Arthropoda > Insecta > Coleoptera > Meloidae > Iselma > Iselma pallidipennis. The sequence continues at coordinate 5,377 of JAZBHA010000542.1, read as the reverse complement.
GTAAAAGGTGGCGATTTGATGATTGATCCTTGTAGTGTAATTTAGATGTAGTTCTAAAGCTCATTATTGGTAATTAGGCATTGGTTTATAAATACAAAACACTCACATGAGGATTTTATTAGCGGCTCTACCTTTATAAAAATAGCCTACTCTTGACTTTTTCTTTTCTTAGCAAATTAATTTCTATCAAAGAAAGAAAACGTATTTATTCCAAGCGTTTAGAGGCAAGAATAAAAAGTGTTGCAGGAGTATTAGTTTGTGATTTTCTATTTCTTCAGCAATTCCGTTGACAAAACACATTGTCGAGTTAACTGAATCTAGAGCTGTGGTTTATCGGACCGAGGGTCGCTTTTATCCCACTAGGGTTGTAATTGGTATATTAGTTTTGCGGTCGTTATGAACTCAGCAGGGATAAAACGGGATATGGGGGCATGCGCACAATCACCCAGCAGGAAACTCAACATTTCACTCCACAAATTCCTAACTATAGAATAATAATAAGAATAAAATCTTTCATCACATAATTAAATAGAAACTAATTTCTTTTAATTTCACTTTGTTTGTATTGAAACTAGTTACGATGATCAACAATTGAAATCAATCTATTCGTTATAAATGTCGTGACCGGATTGAGATGTTGCTTTAACAAAAAGGGCAATATGGCGGGCTGGGGGCGGCCAGTATGTCGAGGGGGCGATGTAGTATATGTGTGAGTGTATAGAGGCCGGGCCACACTCTTTCTCTGTTTGTAAAATAGATAAAATAAAATAAGCGACTTTATCTGTATATAGGTATGTGTGTGTGTTTGTATATGCGTTTATGTGTATGTGGATGTGTGTTGGAGACACGGTCAAGACATAATTCCTAGTCAGGCTTGTGGAGACAGCAGAATGGATATCGGCCACGACGAGGCCATAACAACCCAGGGCAACAACAATGATGGAGTGCATATTGTCCAACGATCCTGGGAAATAATTGAGCACCAGCTGAATTATTGGTCGCATAAAATCGACCGATGACAGTAAACGACAAAAGATAAGGTGATTACCTAGAGATATGTATCATATGATCTTGACATTACCTAATCACTGGAAAGAAAATTATTGAACAACTATTAATACCTAAATAAATGGCCATAACAAGCGTACCTACCACGATATTTTACATAGGTACCTAATTATTAATATGTAGTAGTACCTAAGGGAAGAATGAAGATCAAAAGTCGTTGATTAGGTCACGTTAAGGCAATTAGCTAATCATCAAATCAATTTAACTTAAGAAAACGTCTTCTAACTTAACCACCAACGTCAATTTTAATAACGTACCCATCAAGCTAGGGACGTACGTTCCCTGTTGACCGCCCACTTTGATTTTTATTTCTTCTTAAAGTAACTGGCGAATAGCCAATGTGTAAAAAATCTCAAAATTACAGTGAAATTGTCATGTCAAATCATCACACACACAACCTTTGCTCATTTCAAATATCGCTTTATTAATCTAAAATTTTCATAATGAGCTCTTCAGTAGCAAACAGATTTGTTAGATCTGATAAACATGAATGTCAACTAGAATTTTTTTTTATTATACCTTAATGAAAACAGCTTGAGCTAATTAAAACTAAGAAGAAAATGTCATTTTTCAAACATAATTCTAATAATTTTTCAACATTATCAAAATATTAAGATTTCTTAGAAACTAACAGTTTTATAAGCCAAAAATCAGAAAAAAAATCCATTTTTCTCTCTCTTAGACTCGTCCAGGATGTTTGTTGTATAAATCCAACTATACACACAAATCTCATATTGATAGGAAATTCGCACTCCTAAAAATCTAATAAATACCGTTCTCTACTCAATATCCGAGTCGACAAACTTGAAGAAAAGGGTGCAATCCGGAAATCTTCCCAAGTCCGCGCCCCCCCTAACCGTGTACGGTTGCCCGTTTCTCTGAAATTTAATGGGCGAGTTGCTATATGCTGTGAATGGTAAACATGAAATCCATCAAACAGCAAGAAAGAAGGATAACTGAAATAATCCAAAATATCGACTAGATAACCTTTGTATATTATCCTTCAATAAAAATCTCATATGATTCTTGTAAATGAGGATTTTAATATAATTACTTTTTTTTTGAAAAGTGAATAAATTTTTTTATTGAATACGGGGGTGGTGTATATCTATATATAGATTCAATTCGGCTTGTTAGCAGGGTTACACACGTATTAAGGGCTTTATCCGTCGACTAGCTTAAATGAAAAGGCGGTTCGGGTGATACGGGCGTCAAAAAGGGGCGATAAGGCCGATAATTGAACGTTTGCCAGCCCTCTTTTCCTCTTCCTCTATCTTTGTCATATACATTGTACAACCAATTCTATGGTGTTCCTCTAGGGGTATGTATACGTACCTATACGATATAAGAGAGAGGGTGATGATCATCATGTTTAGATCGCACATTTAGATCAATTCTGTTTGTTGTTGCACGACAATTGCCGCATTATAATCCTCGCTTTATGTTATCCATTCGGCTCAATTCAAACTGACGGCTCTGACTGTTAGATAAGAATTATTTTTCATTGTCATTGCCTTCTGATTCGTTAACGACAACAAATCCACCCCAAATAACGGCCACCACACACACACACACACACATCCTAATCAGAAAAAATAAAATTGAACGTACAGTATCTATAAGAGTTTTCGATTTCACCCTGATATGCATTTTTTTGAAGCAATTTTTCATTAGTAATTCTAGAATTAATTACATCAAGCTTAAGAAAAAAAAAAGTTATAAGCTTGATAATGATGATGATGATGATGATAATGATAATGGAAGTTGACGAGAAGCTAACGTCAGAAAAGCCTGAGTGGAAGATAAAGTCGACAAAGGCGGACCATAATTGGTTTGTTTTAATTTACGTGATGGTAGGGAAAACAATTAACCTGCCCTTTATAGTTTTAATTACTTCATTTTGGTGGCCATCTCCACTCAGCGCTAAATGGAGCCGGATTCACAAACGAGAAAAGTCTGTATACAACTATTAACAACCAAAAGAGAGAACTGAAAAATTTTGTAAGAGCAACCATTTGAAAAATCCATTAACTTTTCATTCACGTATGTCTACAAATTGATGTAAATTGCAAAATATTATAAAAGTTTTATGTATTTTGAAATTATACCTAATTGCTGTTAAAAACAATTCAGGATTACAATCAAATTAACTAATTGTATAAAATATTCCTTATTTGCTTCAGTGTGATTCGGGCTTGTTATCACTAAAGCAATTTACCATTTCTGTATTCTGATTATGCCTCTATATAATGACTACACCATTGTTAGGGGCGGCCATTTTAATTTCTAGTAAAAACAACATGGCGCCCTCGGCAGGCAATTAAAACAGATGATAGGCGATAATAGCGTTAATTAATTCAGCCTTTCTCTGTCGGGAGCTAATGTGCAAATTAAACTGTTACACAGGCTACTATCTCTCCCGTCTCTCCGTCAACCAACCACCACCGCTACTACGACCTCCATCCCTATCACTGCCCC
>JAZBHA010000541.1:35400-58036 GCA_037464855.1 Iselma pallidipennis | reverse complement strand
TAGTCCATTCCAACATTATACACAGCAAGACAATAAAACCAAACCCAAAAAGCCTCTTAGTGTTTGGAATAATTCCCCACTAATGCTCATACCCAGAGTGCAGGGATCATTCTGAGAAACACAAAATAATAATAATAATAATGCGTAATTGTTTAGTTAAAAACATTGTGGTTAATAAAAAATAAACTTCCACTTACCTGGAGCGATGACATGGGTCAATGAATTCTCCTCGAATTCCAGTTACTAGCAATTTAACACTCCCATAGACAATACACTATCAAATATTATTTAACACTGTTAAGTAAATCCACCCCATGTCAAAAAAAATACCAATATCAATATTACACGTTACGCGGTACAACCGGTACAACAAAACTTACATGCAATTTTTTTTTTCATTTTGACAGATGAAGTACCAACCTATGCATATTATTGTTTCAGTTGGATCTAGATATCAGACTGTGTCTAAAAATGTGTTCGGGGGGCGCTAGTGGTGTCATTATTAAAGTTAATTGTTTTGAACGTTTTGATAAATGAATTTGAATTTGAAAAACTCAATTTTTCAAAGCAACTTTTATTTTCATTTCCTCTTGATTCTTCTTAATTGGTAATTGTAATATTCGAGAACCTTCTTCAATGGCGGATCGAGGCAGTTTGGGCCCTGAAACTTGCTTTGTAAGTGGCTCGTCAGTCGTCAGTAATATACACCAAAAAAAAGATAGATAATTCTTGTGATGCAAGTTAACGTTAACCCAAAATGCTCTTAGAGAGAGAAAAACCGAACGCATGTAACCTTACATTCACATAGAGCAATGGCAGTGGCAAAGGCAATGGCAGTGTAATAGTTAAGCAAATGTAATCATATGTCCCCGTCCACATTGGGTTTTAAGCGGTAAGAGAGTTACAAGGGCAGTGCAACAGCTAACTAGCTATTATTTTTTGCAAGCACCAGTCACAAAACAGCATTGGGAGAGAAGAAAGAGAGTGAATAAGCGAAAGCGCTGACACTATTGACGTCGGATCGATATACGTGAGGTGATCAATAAATAACAAGACTGGCTTTAAAAACATCTTTATTATTAACTAAGTACATTTTGGGCTGCATCACCTTCAAAATAGTTCCTTTCTACATTGATACAGTGAATCTAGAGTTTTTGCTATGCTGCAGAGGCCCTAAAACATTTCTTTTCCGTAAGCTCGTCAAGCACCGCCTGCGATTCAGCTTGAATCGTTTTTACCGTCGCAAAACTTCACACCTTGAGCTTCAGCTGCATTTTTGGGAATACAAGGAAGTCACACGGGGCTAAATCCGGTGACTAGGATGAGTGTGAAACGACAGTCGTGCTCTTGGATGACAAAAGTCACAAGTTTTAATCGATGAGTGCATGGTGGAGAAGCCAGTTCATTTAAATCGATTGAACTGTTCCAAACGATATTCTACCCATGTTACAAATTTCTCTGGTAGATAATCGTCGATTTTCAAGAATGAGTCTTTGAATTGTAGCGACATTTTCGGCAGTTGTGCAAGGACAAGTACGCTTCTCATCATCTTCAACTGACGTTTTCTTCTAATTGAATGTAAATGTTACATAACGTAAATTACCTTCATTTTCTCAATATTCATAATGTATTTAAACTCGAGAAAATTGTGTTTTTGGGTGGGCTTGTCTTTAAATGTTAATACGGTACTGGAATGAGCTGATGTTGACAAGAAAGAGTGGGAGAAATCTTACCCGGCATTTTCGCCGTTTGTACGGCAAAAATGCCGTATAAACGGCGATTCCGCCGTACGGCGTAGTGTGAAACGATTCTAACTGCCCTTGCTACTGCCCTTGCTTCTGCCCTTACCCTACGTGAACGCAAGATTACTTTCAAAGCAAAAAATATGTAAAGAATTTTTCCACTACCCTTGCCTTATGTGAACGTAAGGTAAACGGAAAAATCCTATTTGCACAATTCACTTTTTTTCTCTAACAGGTAATGTTAACATTTACGTCTATACTACGAAAGACCCGTGAATAATGTGATTAGCTTGAAAAATTGTAATGAAATTTGTTTTTAGTTATCGGCAATTTTAAGAGAGATCCATTATTTAAAGTTAATGGACCAAACAGATATTCCTGAAATTGCATTAAAACTATATGAAAGAAATGAAACTTTTAGAAAATATATGTCTAATTTAAATTGTACAATTCTATGGTATAATAAAATTCGACGAACAACAAAAGATGTAGAATTTGATTTAATTGAAAATGAAATTACTGAAATTGATCGTTTGATAATGCAAGGTCAAAATACACTAAACTGGGATTCAGATGGTAGTAACCACTTTTTAGTTTTTTATTAAATATACCTACTTTTGACAGAGCTTTAATTTAGATTTGTGGGAGTATATGACAAAATTATACGAACTTGTTGGTAATTTACAGCAACATTTACAAAAAAGTCAAGAAAATCTTGCACGAATTAAAAATATTATGATACCATTTTCGAGACAACCATTATTTGAACGTAAAGAACGAAAGAAGGATAACGTTTTAAATATAGACGATCGTGAAGAAAGGGTAGCAAAACGTTATCAAGACATCAAAAAGGCAGCTACTGATATTAATATTTTACTTGAACAAAGCATGAAACTATTTCAAATGGAAGATAAACAAAACACATCTAAATGGATTAATTATGTAAATTTTGTCGACAAAATTGTAATGAATTATTTATATCAATCAGTAGGTTGCAGGTAATTTGAATATACATAGTGTCCCAGAAGTACCTATATAATTCTAATGGATGGGTACTTCCGTGGGACAACATGTATGCATTTAAATTAATGTTTCTGTAAACAGTTTAGGATATATTAATGAACATATGGATTCTACAAATAATTTAGCTCCATTATTTGAATCACAGTTGATTCTACAAGAACCGAATATAGTTTTTATACCATCTTTAGATCCTGTAGACGCAGACGGTTTAAAATCTCTTATAACAAACCTTATCAATGATATTTTAAAAATTGCCTCCAATATTCCAAGACTCTCGAGAACTGTTCAAATTACTTACAAAGAAGAAATTAACTCTAATAAAGATATCACCGATATGCAAACAGATATCTTTCAAAATATTGATCAAGTAATTAAAGAAGCGTACGAATTTTGTGAGAATTTTCAGAATTATTCATATTTATGGTTAGATGATAAAAAAATGTATTTAACACAATTTCTACAATATAGTCGTCAATTAACTAATGAAGAAATTGAATGGATTAATTTAAATGATCCATTAGCTCCGAAACCGGATCCACCTAAGATGGATGCATTTCGTGAGCAAATTGATAATTTTGAAAATCTTTATAATGAAGTTGAAAACATGAAAACTGAACATATATTTAATTCATGGTTTAAAGTTGATATAAGACCATTTAAGCAAGCCTTATTAAATACAATAAGAAAATGGGGAAATATGTTTAAAGATCACCTAGTCGATCGTGTTACAAGCAGTTTATCAGATTTAGGTCAGTTTATCCGATTAGCTGATGAAGGTTTACAACAAACTGTTGTCGAAGGTGATTATCAGGCTCTTGTTAATGTTATGGGTTATTTATTAAATGTTAAAGAACGACAAGATAGTACAGATGAAATGTTTGGACCATTACATGATACAATTGAATTACTCAAATTTTACGATCAAGACATACCAGAAGAAGTTAACGTCTATCTACAGGAATTGCCAGAACAGTGGAATAATACGAAGAAGATTGCATTAACTATAAAACAACAAGTTGCTCCATTACAAGCAGCCGAAGTAGTGTGTATTAGAAAACGGATCGCTGAATTTGATGTTAGAATTATTTATTATCGTGAAGTATTTAAAAAGTATTCGTTTTTTCAATATACATGTCCTAAACCGTATCAAGTTCTCGATAGTGTAGACAGAGATCTGGAAAAATTCGAAAAAGCAATGAGAGATATTCAAGATTCTGGTTCGTTATTTGAAGTTAATGTTCCCGATTTTAAAATATTGAAACAATGTAGAAAAGATATGAGAATGTTGAAGGTATTCTTTAAGACAATTTTTTAAGTATTTATAAAATTTGTTAAAAACTTCAGCAACTTTGGGATTATATCTATATTGTTCATACATGTGTTGATGATTGGAAAACGACACCATGGCGGAAAATTGATGTTGAAAATATGGATATTGAATGTAAAAAGTTTGCAAAAGAAATTCGAATGCTTGATAAAGAGATGAGATCATGGAATGCATATATTGGATTAGAAGCTACTGTTAAAAATACATTAACATCATTGAAAGCTGTTGGTGAATTACAAAATCCTGCTATTAGAGAACGTCATTGGAATCAATTAATGAAATCAACAAAGGTAGAGTTTATTTTCAGTTTTCATATTGTATGTACATATGTAAATAAATCGATAAACACTAAAATATCAAATATACACCTGTGGATATATTTTACACGATTTGTTCCAGAATTTAGCTGCTTTACCACCAGAATTTACAGTAAGTATTGAATTTCTATTAAATTTTCCGACAAATGGCGCCTTTACATTATATACATATGTAAAATCAGTGAATAAAGTAACATTTTGTTTGTTCACACTAAACACAACTTTGCCTTTGACGATTAGCATAATGAACCGAGATAAAGCATGAGTGAACACATACTCGTTCGCTTATGTTTGTTGTTTAGATCAGTGTAAACGCACCATTAAATTAAAGTATTATCAACAATTTTCAAGGTAAGTTTTATTGAAAATAATTGTAACAATAATAAAACTATCCGAGAGATCTCGTACCGTTTCGTAAGTTTAGCGGTTAGAACAACCGACCGGAAATTGGAAGACCCGAGTTCGAATCTCGCTCGAAGCTGCGAAATTTTTTCGGATATTATCAATAGTGATAGACTTTGTTTCAATTCATTTGTTAAAAATTCAAAAAATAATTGTGTTTATGCTTAAATGTATATATGTTTATAAACAATAAAATTCAAATATAAATTATTATTATAATGTATTTGATTTAAATTTTAGACAAGAATCGTTATGGATCATAACACAACATTATCTGATCTTTTGGAATTAAACTTACACGAATGTGAAGAAGAAGTTAAAAATATCGTAGATAAGGCAGTTAAAGAAATGTCAATGGAAAAAATTCTACGTGAACTAAATAATACATGGTCAACAATGGAATTTGAACAAGAATACCATACACGTACTGGTTGTAAATTATTACGAACTAGTGAAGAATTAATTGAAACATTAGAAGACAATCAAGTTCAACTACAAAATTTGATAACATCTAAATTTATTGCTCATTTTTTGGATGAAGTTTCTAGTTGGCAGACAAAGTTAAGTCTTGTCGATCAAGTAATTACAATATGGTTTGAAGTACAACGAACTTGGATGCATTTAGAATCAATATTTATGAGTTCTGAGGACATACGAAGACAATTACCGGAAGATTCTGAACGTTTCGATAATATAGATAGAGATTTTAAAGAATTAACAGAAGAAATGTCACAAATACCAAATGTTGTTGAAGCAACAAATCGTCCAGGTGTACTAAATCGTTTAGAGGATTTACAGAAAGATTTAATTTTATGTGAGAAAGCTTTAGCTGTCTATTTAGAAACGAAAAGATTGTCGTTTCCACGATTTTATTTTGTATCTTCAGCTGATTTATTGGATATATTATCGAATGGCAATCAACCTGAATTAGTTGCTAAACATTTAACGAAATTGTTCGATTCAATAGCTAAATTGAATTTTGGAAAATCTCCTGATGGCCATTTAAATAAGTTAATTCATGGTATGCACGCTAAAGATGGTGAATATGTTGACTTTATTGAAAACACAACATGCAATGAAGCTGTATGTATATCTATCTTTGTTTAATTTGTTGAATTAACATATTTGTTTAGGTAGAGGTTTGGTTGAATAGAATTCAAGATTCCATGCGATCAACTATACGTTATCTTATTGGTGAAGGCGTTCTATCTTATGAGGAGAAACCTAGGGATCAGTGGCTGTTTGATTTTCCGGCCCAAGTTTCATTGTGTGGAACACAGATTTGGTGGACAACTGAAGTAAATATAGCTTTTTCTCGTTTAGAAGAAGGCTACGATAATGCTATGAGAGATTATTATAAAAAACAAGTATCACAATTGAGCACATTAATATCACTTTTATTAGGTGATTTAACAAAACAGGATCGTCAAAAAATTATGACAATTTGTACAATTGATGTACATTCACGGGATGTTGTTAATAAATTAATACAATCTAAAGTTGAAAGTGCTACAGCATTCCAATGGGTATCGCAATTGAGGCACAGGTGGGACGATAAAGAAAAAAATTGTTTTGCTAATATCTGTGATGCTCAGTTTAAATATAGTTACGAATATTTGGGCAATACACCACGACTAGTAATAACACCTTTAACTGACCGATGTTACATAACACTAACACAGGTAAATATCTATGTAGCGTAGACCGGGGCTATTCCGCCAACTTTCAATTTGAAGTCGAAGACATCTATCTATAGGTACATATTAACACAGGTACAAATTGACCACTCGCGGTAAAGTACTTGCTGTTTCAAGCTTTTACATTTACTAATTATGCATTTCCTCCAAATTCGATGATGGTAACTGCTCATTATAATGGATATTCTGGACAATACCTATATGAGCACAGTATGCCCGTCAGGGGTGTATAAGAAGTAAAATGCTTGTAGTGGGCGAAATAGCCCCGGTCTATCCTACTAATTGGTAAATTATTGCAATTAATTCCATAAAAAAAATACAGTCCTTACATTTAATAATGGGAGGAGGACCGGCAGGTCCTGCCGGAACAGGCAAAACTGAAACTACCAAAGATTTAGGACGTGCTCTTGGCATAATGGTTTACGTATTCAATTGTTCTGAACAAATGGATTATAAAGTATATTCAATCTTTTTGATAATAATAATAATAGTAATAATAATAATAACTATTATTTGTTCAAAGTCGTGCGGCAACATTTACAAAGGACTGGCACAAACTGGAGCTTGGGGTTGTTTTGATGAGTTCAATAGAATTTCAGTAGAAGTCCTTTCAGTTGTTGCTGTTCAAGTTAAATCAGTTTTAGATGCAATTAAAAACAAAAAAGACAAATTCGATTTTATGGGTGATACAATAGCACTAGTTCCAACAGTTGGTATATTTATAACAATGAATCCTGGTTATGCAGGAAGAACCGAACTACCGGAAAACTTAAAAGCTTTATTTAGGTAACAAAGATTACATTTTAAAAAAGTTTTTTTCTTATGATTATAAAAAAGTTGTGTAATGTTATTTTTCAATTATCGTCAGACCTTGTGCTATGGTTGTGCCTGACTTCGAATTAATATGTGAAATAATGTTAGTAGCAGAAGGCTTTCAAGATGCGAAAATTCTAGCAAGAAAATTTATAACGCTGTACACACTATGCAAGGAGCTCTTATCAAAACAGGATCATTACGATTGGGGATTACGAGCAATAAAGTCGGTTTTAGTGGTAGCCGGATCTTTAAAAGTATAATAGACGCATTTATTAGACATGTATTTGTTTTTTGAAAATTACAGAAAAAACTTTTATATATTATTTATATAGAGAGGAGATCCAGGTAGGCCAGAAGAAGAAGTACTTATGAGGGCATTAAGAGATTTCAACATACCCAAAATTGTAACAGATGATACACCCGTATTCATGGGACTTATAGGGGACTTATTTCCAGCATTAGAAGTGCCTAGGAAACGAGATGTAGATTTTGAACGTACTGTAAAACAAGCAGCTATTGATTTGAAATTACAACCAGAAGATAATTTTATATTGAAAGTGAGTGCATCTACATAAAAAATTAATTAAAAACTTTACCAACAAAATTACTTTTTACAAAATTTCAATAACCTTTTTATAATACAAAATTGATTTTGGTTAAAATGTCAACCACAAAATTGATACTCGTCAAGAACTAATAAAACTTGTATTGTATAGAAAATAACAACTTTAACAATTACATTAATTTAAATATAATTATGTTGCTTTATGATTGATTTATTGAAGGTAATTTCTTAAATTATCTACGGATATTGTATGAAAACGAAACACGGATCTTTTCATACTGAAATAAATGCTAACAATTTGAGCAAATCGACAGAAATAGAAAAACAAGACCCCCAATATATATCAGACAATTGTGAAATTATTTGGAAATTTCAGGTAGTTCAGTTAGAAGAATTGCTTGAGGTACGTCATTCGGTGTTTATTGTTGGTAATGCTGGTACGGGAAAAACTCAAGTCTGGAAAACACTATTTAAAACTTACATAAATATAAAAAGAAAACCAATTTATAATGATTTGAATCCAAAAGCAGTTACAAACGATGAATTGTTTGGTATAATAAATCCAGCAACAAGAGAATGGAAAGATGGTCTACTTTCTGTTTTGATGAGAGAACAAGCCAATTTATCAAACGATAATCCAAAATGGATCGTCTTAGATGGTGATATTGATCCAATGTGGATTGAATCATTAAATACTGTTATGGATGATAATAAAGTATTGACATTAGCTAGTAATGAAAGAATTGCATTGACATCAGCAATGAGATTATTATTTGAAATATCTAACTTAAGAACAGCTACCCCTGCTACAGTTTCACGCGCTGGTATACTTTACATTAATCCACAAGATCTCGGATGGAATCCGTAAGTAAACTTTTTATCTCGTTGGAGCACACCTAGATAATTTAGTTTTTCAACGCACAGTGTTCACGGATTATTCAAGACTGAAAACAATTCAGCCAACCTGCATCTCCCCAATAATGTCACGTTCACACTCATAAAAACTTTTTTATTACCATTACTATAATCAATAACTTTGCAGTTACTTTTGATTTACTTTCTGCTTTATCTCTATCTAGAGATGACATAGAATTAGATTTTATGTTATTATTATCAAGCTTTTGATCTATAATTTTAATATTTTACGAAACGAAAAAAATGTAATTTTCAGATTTGTCACTAGCTGGATTGAAACACGTACAAATATAGCGGAGAAATCGAATTTGATTATGCTTTTTGACAAATATATTCCTATATGTTTGGAAAATGTTCGTACACGTTTTAAAAAAATCACGCCTGTGGCTGAAATGTCGCACATTGAAATGCTTTGTCATTTATTAGAATGTCTCCTAACTCCGTCCAATACGCCGCCAGATTGTCCAAAAGAATTATATGAATTATACTTCGTATTCTGCTGTGTATGGGCATTCGGTTCAGCAATGTTTCAGGAACAAGTAAAATTTAAATTATCCGTAGCGATTTCAGTTTTATTATTACTATTTTTCCTCGATATATTTTAGACAACTGATTATCGTGTAGAATTTACGAAATGGTGGGTGAATGAATTCAAAACCATTAAATTCCCAACCGGTGGGACCGTATTTGATTATTATATCGACTCTGAAACGAAACAGTTCGTTCCATGGACAGAAAGTTTAGGACGTTTTGAACTCGACCCCGACATTCCCCTCCAGGTAATCAAATTACTGTTAGGTAGTTGTTTTTTTTTCTCCTCTGTTGTTATTCTGGATCAGTAACAAAATCAATTTAAAACATTTACTCTTAGGCCGTTTTAGTTCACACGGCGGAATCAATACGTATTCGATATTTCCTGGATTTGTTGATGGACATGCGTCGTCCTGTAATGTTAGTAGGAAATGCTGGTTGTGGCAAGACTGTACTAGTCAGCGAGAAATTGGCATCATTATCAGAAAATTATGCGGTCACAAATGTACCTTTCAACTTTTACACAACATCGGAGATGTTACAAAAGATTCTGGAAAAACCATTGGAGAAAAAAGCTGGACGAAATTACGGCCCACCTGGAAATAAAACCCTAATTTATTTCATAGACGATATGAACATGCCTGAAGTAGACGCTTATGGTACCGTTCAACCTCACACATTAATAAGGCAGCATTTAGATTACGGTCATTGGTATGACAGGAATCGATTAACTTTAAAAGATATACACAATTGTCAATATGTGGCTTGTATGAATCCAACAGCTGGAAGCTTTACTATTAACCCAAGACTTCAACGACATTTTTATGTATTTGCAATTAGTTTTCCAGGGAATGATGCTTTAAAAACCATTTATCACGCTATCTTAAGCCAACATCTTACCAACGTTGAACATAAATTTCCTTCTGTTATTATCAAACTAAGTGAAAATATTGTATCAGCTTCGATTGCTTTACATCATAAAGTTTCACAGATATTCCTTCCCACAGCAATTAAATTCCATTATATTTTCAATTTGCGAGACATATCGAATATTTTCCAGGTAACTTTATCAAATATTTAACATTTAATTTCGATATATCATACAACCGTGGGGGTAATATTAAAAATTTTCAACATTTCTATTTTTGTTTCTCTTCAATTTTCTTTCAACTAAGAAAACTTGCATCATATTGCAACTAGGCAATAAGAGAGTTTTGTGCACAGATTGAATTCATTGATCGAAAATTCTAGAAAATTTTTCCACAGTAGTTATATAAACAAGATTTTATATTTAAAATGAATGTTTTGAAGGTTTTCCAAAATTTTTCAATTAACAAACTTTATAAATTTGTTAAAAGACTTAACTACACCAAGCCAAAAACTTTTAATAACTCCCCCAACATTATTGAGATGAAACACAGATATAGATATTTATTAAAAGAGGTCCAAATTTTAGGGTCTTTTGTTTAGCACAAACGATTGTTTAAATCAACCATCTGATTTGGTAAGACTTTGGTTGCATGAAAGTCAACGTGTTTACGGTGATAAATTAGTTGAAGAAAAGGATATTGATGCCTTCACGAAATTACAGTTGGACATATTTAAAAAAAATTTCGAAGTTAATTATTATCAATAAATATGACATATTTGTACCTAATAAGGCGACTAATTTCTAGGAAATAGATGAATCAATTGTATTCGAAAGACCAAATATTTATTGTCATTTTGCTGGTGGTATTGGTGAACCAAAATATATGCCTATACAAAATTGGGAAATATTAAACAAATTATTGAACGAAGCGATGTCAAGTTATAACGACCTAGTTGCAGCTATGAATCTAGTATTGTTTGAGGATGCTATGATGCATGTTTGCCGGTATTTATTTGAAAATATTAAACTATCGATAAGTAAATTGTTTTATTTTTAGTATTAATCGTATATTGGAATCACCTAGAGGTAGTGCTCTGTTAGTTGGTGTAGGTGGTAGCGGTAAACAATCCCTATCTAGATTAGCTGCTTTCATTTCATCGTTAGAAGTGTCCCAGGTGCAACTTAAGAAAGGTTATGGTGTATTAGACCTTAAAAATGAACTTTCATCTCTCTATCTTAAAGCCGGCCTAAAAAATGTCGGGATCATGTTTCTTATGACAGATGCTCAAGTTCCTAACGAGCAATTTCTAGTACTCATAAATGACATGCTAGCTTCAGGAGAGGTGCCTGACATGTTTCCCGATGATGAAATAGAAAACATTATAGCAGGTGTTCGTAATGAGGTAAAAGGAGCTGGCATGTTAGATACTAGAGAAAATTGTTGGAAATTCTTTATTGATCGAGTAAGAAGGCAGTTAAAAGTGGTTTTGTGTTTTTCACCAGTTGGTTCAACATTACGTATCAGATCTAGGAAATTTCCAGCAATTATTAATTGCACACAAATAAACTGGTTTCATGAATGGCCACAAGAAGCTCTAGTGTCTGTGTCTTTACGATTTTTACAAGAATTAAAAGCTTTACCGGTAATTAAATTCAATCATTTAAATGTATAATATAATTAAATCAATTACTGTAGGAAATATTACTTGATCCAGTATCAAAATTCATGGCCTTTGCTCACACATCCGTAAATGCAACATCAAAACTTTTCCTTCAAAATGAAAGACGTTATAATTACACTACACCGAAATCCTATCTTGAACAAATTAATCTTTACATAAAACTTCTAATTAAAAAGACCAATGAACTACAATGTAAAATCGAACGTTTAGAAAACGGTTTAGATAAATTGAAAACAACATCAGTTCAAGTTGATAAATTAAAAATGAAATTAGCAATTCAAGAGAATGAATTAAAAGAGAAAAATGAAGCTGCCGATGCTCTAATAGAGATTGTTGGTATTGAAACTGAGAAAGTATCAATTGAAAAACAATTAGCTGATGAAGAAGAAGAAAAAGTTGGTATAATTGCCGAAGAAGTTAGTAAAAAACAAAAAGATTGTGAAGAAGATTTACTAAAAGCCGAACCTGCATTAATTGCTGCACAAGAAGCATTGAATACATTAAATAAAGCTAATTTAACTGAATTAAAATCATTTGGCTCACCTCCTGGTGCTGTTACAAATGTAACAGCAGCTGTTATGGTACTTCTAGCGCCTGCTGCAAAAATACCAAAAGATCGCAGCTGGAAAGCAGCCAAAGTATAATTTTTGAATTAAGGAAAATATGTATTTTCAATTGTTTATTGAAATTTTTAGATTATGATGGCGAAAGTTGATGCATTTTTAGATGCATTAATTAATTATGATAAAGAAAATATTCATCCTGAAATTATTAAAGCTATAGAACCGTATTTAAAGGACGCTGAATTCGAACCTGAATTTGTTAGGTCTAAATCAGCTGCAGCTGCTGGTCTCTGTGCTTGGGTTATTAATATTATTAAATTTTATGAAGTTTACTGTGATGTTGAACCGAAACGTAAAGCATTAGCAGCTGCAAATGCTGAATTAGCAGCTGCTGAAGAAAAATTGAGCATTATAAAACAGAAAGTGGCTGTAAGTTTGATAATTTTCGATTTTTTCCGTTAATAATATGATTGATTTCATACTTTATAAAGTCTTTAGAGGAACAGTTGGCGAAATTAACGGCAGATTTTGAAAAAGCTACGGGAGAAAAATTATTATGTCAACAAGAGGCAGACGCAACAAATGCAACAATTCAATTAGCTAATCGATTAGTTGGAGGTTTAGCTAGTGAAAATGTCCGTTGGGCTGAAGCTGTTAATAAGTAACTCTTTTATTTTAATAATTGTGTTAAATATCATTTAACAAACAAATTTACATAATAGTTTTGTGGAACAAGGGAAAATGTTACCAGGGGATGTTCTGTTAGTGACGGCATTTATATCATATGTTGGATGTTTCACTAAACAATATCGTCAAGATCTGTTACATAAAATGTGGCTGCCATTTTTGAAAACACTTGATGTAAAATATCTATGACATATTTGCATGAATCGAATTTAAATTTTAATATTTCAGCCTCCAGTACCAATTACCGAAAATTTAGATCCCCTAACATTGTTGACCGATGACACTCAAATAGCCAAATGGCATAATGAAGGTCTACCGAGTGATAGGATGTCAACTGAAAATGCTACAATTCTATCCAATTCAGACCGATGGCCTTTAATGATCGATCCCCAGGTATAGAACCAAATATTTTTGTTAATTTAGAATATAAATATAGATATTATCAATATTTCTTTAGTTACAAGGCATAAAGTGGATAAAACAAAAATATGGTGATGGCTTGAAGGTTATCAGATTAGGGCAGAAAGGATTTTTAGATGTAATTGAAAAATCAATTACCTCAGGAGCAACAGTTTTAGTTGAAAATATTGAAGAGAGCGTTGATCCTGTCTTGGACACTTTGCTTGGTCGAAATTTAATTAAAAAGGGAAAGTAAGAAATGCTTTTTTTATTAAAAAAAAAAGAATGAATTCAAACTGAAGTACTTTTATTACAGAGCTATCAAAATTGGTGATAAAGAGATCGAGTATAATCCATTATTTCGATTAATACTTCACACCAAATTAGCTAATCCACATTACAAACCGGAAATGCAAGCTCAAGCAACTTTAATTAATTTTACTGTTACTAGAGATGGTTTGGAAGACCAACTTCTTGCAGAAGTTGTTAAAGCTGAAAGACCGGACTTGGAAGAGTTGAAGGTAAGTAAATAGTCTGCATCAAAATTGATATTCATAGAAAAGTTTCCAACTTATTGCATTAACTCTACTAAAATTAATTATTCAACTAAGCCAAATATGCATGGAATATTCCAATTTTATTATTTGTAGAATAAATTGGAACAGATACGATACGTTAGCTAGCAGATATATTTTGTTACATCCCTTGTCTTTTCCTTTGTTCCATTTTCTTTTTTTTTTTAAACAAAACAATGAAACGAGATATATAGAAACGACAAGAAACAGAGACAAACAATATACATTTGAGCGTCTCATAATTTCTAGGCCGAATTGACAAAACAGCAGAACGATTTCAAGATAATGTTGAAAACACTAGAAGACGAGCTGTTGTCGCGTCTATCTTCAGCTGGTGGAAATTTACTAGGTGATACAACATTAGTTGAAAATCTAGAAACAACAAAAAGAACAGCAGCAGAAATAGAAGAAAAAGTAACAGAAGCTAAAGTAACTTCAATGCAAATTGATCAAGCTAGAGAACATTATAGACCTGCAGCTGCACGAGCAAGTTTGCTTTATTTCATTTTAAATGAATTAAATACTATTAACCCAATTTATCAGTTCTCTTTAAAAGTAAAATTTTGTCCAATTAAAATGTATTTTAAATAATTTTGTGTTTAATCGATAATTTTCAGGCATTCAGTGTAGTTTTTCAAAAAGCAATCGGTAAAGCTGACCCAGCTGAAACTGTAATAGCTCGTGTAAATAATTTAATAGATTGCATTTCATTTTCTGTATTCCAATATACCACTCGAGGACTCTTTGAATGTGATAAATTGATATTTGCATCGCAAATGACTTTTCAGGTAATCATTACCAATTCAGTTTATAACAATCCTTTCAATTATCAATTGTAATTATAGATACTTTTAATGAGTGAAGAGATATCAGCTAGTGATTTAGATTTTTTATTAAGATTCCCTATTAAACCACACGTTACCAGTCCTGTTGACTTTTTATCGAATACTAGTTGGGGTGGAATATGTAGTTTAGCTAGTAGAGATGAATTCAGGAACTTAGATAGAGACATTGAAAATTCACCAAAACGATGGAAGAAACTTGTTGAATCAGAATGTCCAGAACGAGAGAAGTTTCCTCAAGAATGGAAAACTAAAACCGCTCTTCAGAGACTGTGCATGATGAGAGCCCTTAGACCTGATCGGATGATATATGCTATGATGTAAGTAAAAAAGTACAAGAAATATTGTTCCAAATGATATTTGTTTCGAGTGATTTTTTAAATTTCAAACTGAACACTCAACTGATTGTGAATTTCGTTTTCAACTATAATTTTATTTAATGTTATTTGGTAGGGCTTTTATAGAGGAAAAGTTAGGAACAAAATATGTTGAAAATAAAACTGTAGAACTTGCAAAATCATTCGAAGAAACAAGTCCATCGACACCCATATTCTTTATTTTATCGCCTGGCGTTAATCCATTGAAAGATGTGGAGGATTTAGGGGAGAAACTCGGTTTTACATCAGATAAACAAAATTTCCACAATGTCTCTCTCGGTCAAGGTCAAGAAATTGTCGCTGAAAAGGCAATGAAAGTGGCAGCTTTAAATGGACATTGGGTTGCTTTACAGAATATTCATTTAGTTAAAAAATGGCTGCCTGTACTTGAAAAAAACTTGGAACGTTACGCTGATAGCGCTCATCCTAATTATCGGATTTTTATGAGTGCTGAACCGGCCGCCACCCCCACTGCTCACATTATCCCGCAAGTAAATTACTGAAACAACTATTTCTTTTTTTTTATGAGTATAGATGTCAATGTGGTATTTTTAGGGAATTTTAGAGTCTTCAATAAAAATTACAAACGAACCGCCAACAGGAATGCAGGCAAATTTACACAAAGCTTTATCGAATTTCAATCAGGAAACCCTCGAACAATGTGGAAAAGAAGCTGAATTTAAAGTAATACTATTTTCTTTATGTTATTTTCACGCTGTAGTTGCTGAACGACGAAAATTTGGACCTCAGGGCTGGAACAAAGTGTACCCATTTAATGTGGGTGACTTGACTATCAGCGTTTTCGTACTTTACAATTATTTAGAAGCCAATTCTAAAGTACCGTGGGAAGATTTACGTTATTTATTTGGTGAAATTATGTACGGAGGTCATATTACTGACGACTGGGATAGAAGACTGTGTATTACTTATCTTGAAGAACTTCTACAGACAGATTTGGTAATTTAAAAAGACAAACAAAAGAGTTATCAGAGAATGGAAATTTTCCACAATATTCACCTCCCCCAGTAATTTAATCCTTAATAGTCCCTAGATCTTAACAAAGAGAAATTCGACAAACGAAACAATAATCTGATTAATGAACGTATAATGTCATTTATTTTAGGTTGATGGTGAATTATTACTAGCACCCGGTTTCCCAGCACCACCAAATACTGACTATATTGGTTATCATAACTATATTGATGAAATGATGCCACCAGAATCTCCTTATTTATATGGTTTACATCCAAATGCTGAAATTGGTTTTTTAACGACAACTGCTGATAATCTATTTAGAACTGTATTTGAAATGCAACCAAGAGATGCTGGTTCGGCCGGTGGAGCTACAATCACAAGAGAAGATAAAGTAAGACGATTATATCGACAAAAACAGAATTCAAAACCACAATGATTTTAAATGCTTCGCCTTTTCAATCAATCCCTCTATTGTTCAGTATTTTCCTTCTAATTTTCATTTCAAACAGAAGATGATGTATTAAATATTTTAAAAATGCCTTATAATTTATTCTTTTTTCTTTTAAGATAAAACAAATGATTGATGAAATGTTGGAAAAACTTCCTGAAGATTTTAATATGACTGAAATAATGGGAAAAGTCGAAGAACGTACACCTTATGTTATTGTAGCATTTCAAGAATGTGAACGAATGAATTATTTAACAACAGAAATTAAACGTTCATTAAAAGAATTAGATTTAGGTTTAAAAGGTGAATTAACAATAACATCTGATATGGAAGATCTGGAAAATGCACTATTTTTGGATCAAGTACCATATATATGGGCACAACGAGCTTATCCTTCGCTTCTCGGTCTAACATCTTGGTTTGTTGATTTGCTATTAAGAATTCGCGAATTAGAAACATGGTCTACTGATTTTGTTGTAAGTATACAACACTATAATAGTCCCTTATCTATGCGTTCAGAACTATGTCTAAGAGTCAACTAAATATAGTCCTCGTTATTTAAATCTGATTGTGAATAAAATATACCGAGGAATTCTAAAGAACGTCTCCGTCTTCGTCACCTCCAATGTCATCTTCGCTTGATGACTTTTTTGGTGGTGGACGTCCGTACGGACTTAGCAATTCTGATGGACGTCTTTACGGTCGTGCTGGCTCCGCCCACAAGGCCCTTTTGTAGTATTTCACCCCCTGTTATAACCACGTTTTAACCGCATATATCTATCCTTATTTCTATCTCTATCTTCTGTGCTTATCTACTATTGGGCGAGTTTGTCAACTGTAAATGGGTGGGGAGAAGACGAACAAAAAGGTGAAGACTTGCTCAAAAGAATTGTGAAAAAATTCATTGTCGCGATGACGAAGACGGAGACGGAGACGTTCTTTGGAATTCGACGGGTAGTACATCTTTTATTGAAAAAAATAAGTATATTTCATGTTTTTTATTAATTTTGTGCAATTCCTATACATCAAGGAATTCCTTAAACATCAAATAAATACATAAAAAATAAATTAGTAAATCAGGAATTCTTAGTGATCTTAAGAAATTCAAATAACGCATAATAAGGAAACCTCAAAGATGTTTTTAAAAAATTCAACATCTACATGAGTGAAATATAGCAGACACATATCGAATTGGAAAAGACATAAAATACAGAAACACAATAACGTGAAATCAGTGTTTTGTTATACTAGAAACGGAAATAAAGAAAAGGAACCAGTAAATACAAGCCTTTGTAAATTTTTCAGTTACCTGCCTCCGTTTGGTTAGGTGGTTTTTTCAATCCTCAATCACTGCTAACGGCAATTATGCAAAGTACAGCACGTCGAAATGAATTACCATTAGATAAAATGTGCCTCCAATGCGATGTTACGAAAAAACATAAAGAAGAATTTACGTAAGTTATATTGAAAAAAATAGAAACAAAAAAAAAGGATTCTTTGTAAATTTAATTAATTTAGGACCGCACCAAAAGAAGGTGTTTATATTCATGGTTTACATATGGAGGGTGCCCGTTGGGATATTCAAGCTGGAATTATTATGGATTCAAAATTAAAAGAATTATTTCCATCGATGCCGGTTATAAATGTACGTGCTATAACTCAAGATAAACAAGATCTCAGAAATATGTACGAATGTCCAGTTTATAAGACAAGAACAAGAGGTCCAACATATGTTTGGACATTTAATTTAAAAACGAAAGATAAACCAGCTAAATGGACATTAGCTGGTGTTGCTCTTTTATTACAAACTTAAAAATTGATTTAATCAAAACTGGGGTAAAAGCTTCTCTGGTTCGTTTATTTTTCCAAAACATTATCACCTAGATATGCACCTAAACGTATATATCTACATGTAGTATGTACGTGTCCTGTAGTTTTATTACATATCTGTTTGTGAGCGAAAAAAGGAAGGAATAAATCTGTTCCGAATCGTAGATATCAAAGGGTTTCATTTAATTACCTTCAAAAAAAAATTTTGTATATATATTTTGGTTGCATTCACACAGGGAACCAACCAACAGTATTTTTATTTACACCACTGAATATTTGAGGTGAACCCATAATTTCACGGTAATTTTCTTTCCAATTTTTTTTCTTGCTCATAAAATACAAACCTATTTTAGAATCAGATTTAGCTAACGTGCTCGAAATGAGATAATTTTATATGTTTCAGACACGAATCATTATTAATAACGGGTGTGTTCTGCGATTCATTGATTTTTACGAGGCAAAGTCAGAACTTAGGCTTCCCTATTTTTCATATACCTATTGTACAATGTAAACAATTCACCATAAGAAAAACGCACGGAACAGATAAAGGCACATATTTAATCATTATTATAAGAGTAGATGCAAAAATCGAAATCCCACTCGCGCCTTGCAAACGAAGCCAACATTTGATTTCGTCTCGGCAGATGTTACCCCTTACAGTTGTGTGCTTGTCAGACCATCCTCTCGAGATTTAGGAAAACCTGTTGTCCAGGAGAATGCATACTATTCAGGACATAGTGAATCTTTTGAACACCTAAAAGTAAGAAATTGCATCCGATTTTCTCTGTAGTTGTGATTTGGGCCATTGGACTTCCACCTGCTCTCCAAGTTGAAGAATCACCTTCGAGACCTACACTTGACAACTATATGTATAAGAGACATCTTTCTATCACTAAGACTTCGGATTCATGGATTTTCTGTATACATACGACCGTAACTATCACTGCTACAGCCCCATGATAATCGTGCAACGATTTTATTTATTTTAAATATTCCCTATCATATCAACACAATGTCCCCTTCATCATTGAACTACCCCGACATTATTATGTTATAAGTATTTAAACATCTAAATTTTTCAAATAAAAGCAGTTTAAATACAGATTTACACTGAAATATAGGCCAATTAAAAATGAATCAAATTTATTGAGCGTTACCATTTAGTATTCTTGCATTATTAATATAACACACGGTTAAACGCCCATCTGCTCCCAACAAATTAACCTGTTGATTTTTCATTCAGTGAATTTTTGAAACTAGTACGTTACATACAACACAAACAAACAAATAATATTTATTTATATTAATTTTTTGTATTAATAAAAACAAATTTTTTTCTTTATCGTACATATTTTGATTAATTAAGCCAATCGTGATAGAGATAGAGATGGAATTGGGAAGGGTGGTTCGAGAGAAAAACTAGAGAATGGCTAATACATTATCCCATTGTCAAGATGACAACTTAAAATTTACAATATAAAAGTCGAATTCTTTAAATTTCCGACGCACTGTACATTATTCCATTATCAATCACAACAGTTGAAGTAGGAGAATCGTTGTACGTGCTATCTTGCTTCACTGCAAGCATCATTCCGAGGGATTCTAAAGAACGTCTCCGTCTTCGTCATCTCCACTGTCATTTTCCCTTGATGACTTTTTTGGTGGTGGACGTCCGTACGGACTTGGCAATTCTAATGGATGTCTTCACGGACGTGCTGGTTCCGCCCACAGGACTTTAAGCGGGATATTTAACCACGTTTTAACCGCATATGTACATCTATCCTTATTTCTATCTCTATCCTCTATGCTTATCTACTATTGGCTGAGTTTGTCAACTGTAAATGAGTGGGGAGAAGACGACGAAGAAGCCGAAGGTGAAGACTTGCTCAAAAGAATTGTCAAAAAAGTCATTGTCACGATGACGAAGACGGAGACGGAGACGTTGTTTAGAATACCTCGGATGGATTGCGAATATGTGTCATTTCCCTTGCTCTCGTGCTCGGTAAGACCACACTATTCTCAAAATTACACGTTATATGAAAATTCTACATCTTTTGATGCTTTGCGTTATATTGTATTCTACGATTGTATTTATGAAGAAATTATTTATAAATAGCACTGTATTTTGAATATTGCTAAATGAAGGTATTCAGGTTTGTTTTTTTTTTCAGAAAACTCTTCTCAAATTATATGTTATTTGTATATAAATCACCCTTGAATTAGAATCCTCAACCACGACTGTTTTTGCCTATTTATAGACATTTGTGAATAGGTAATCTCAATTTGTGTGGTAATAATCAATTTAATTCAAATATTCAATCACAAAATTATCAGTCCACTAAATATAATCAGTGTTATAATATTATTACCAATAACAACAGCGTATATGTATTTGGATTTTATTATCGGACATTTAAAGGTATTTATACACAAATCGATTTTGAACAAAAAAAAAACACAATTGTTTTTACGTGCGAAAACAAATCACAATAGAAGTAGTTGTGACAGTAGTAAAAAAAAATAAAACACGACATAACGAAAAATTTAGTCTTTGTCAAGTCTATTTCTAAGGTAGTAAAGTTTTATGTTATTACAAGATACCCGGTCAAATTCTAGGTGGATACGGTCCGCAAAGCAAGAATCACTTAAATAAACTCCATCACAACTACACAACCCAAAAAAATAAGAACTGCAACATATGTTGTACATTTTTTAGCTCAAATCTTCTTCTTAGACATTTCTATAACTTCTATACGTATAAATTGATAGAAATGTATTACCTATAAATATAATTATCATAACAACAGCTATGATTCTTACGAATTTACATACTGTACTAGATAGTAGTAACTAAAGATATTTTTAATGATACGCTAATTAGATATTTTCGAATGTCCCTGCATCATAGTAACTCTACCTATTATATAATCCATTGGTTGGCAATCTTTTCTTACCGCGGGTCAAAAAGACTACTTTTTCCAAAACGGGCTGATTCTATAGATTGTCCTTTGGAATTTGTACGTTAACTACTTAATTCAAGGATCACACATCGGAGTAATGGTGACGTGATGTTAGCTAATTCATAAACTGTCTGACGGGTCAGCCCAAATCTCTTCGCGGGTCACTTAATGACCCGCAGGTCGTAGGTTGCCGACCATTGCTCTAATCATTGCCAACAGCAGTAAAATAATTACCAGAAACTCTTTTTTTCCAATAAGAATCAATAAATATTTAAATATCTTTTTTGCTGAAATTGTTTAAAAAAAATCTTAAACAACCAGACACGGAGGCACTTACTTCCGGCGCCCAGGTGACTTAAATTCGATTTTTTTAATTTATTATTAAATTATTATTATTAAAAAGTAAAAAAGATTACATATTACGCACAAAAAACGTATAGGTATATTGAGAGGGTCCATTTCAAATTTCTGGCCCTGGGGCCCAACATTTGAAGTTACGCCACTGTAAACGACATTCAAGTTTCGTCGCCATCTATTGAAAAATTTCTAAACAAACTCAAGTCCCTACACTAGGTGTCACTACTATCATACGTGTGACGTATCGTAATTTTTCTCCACCAACGGTAATGTCATTTCCAGTTTAACCGACTGAGGTAGACGCTAGCGACCTAACCTGTAATTACCGGTGTAACAAATTTCAAAATTCAAACAGTGTTATCAAGAAATTTATCAAAAATGGCAAAGGCAAAGACATCATTCAAAATTGTGATGGTACGTCATGGTGAATCCGAATGGAATCAGCAAAACCTGTTTTGTGGCTGGTACGATGCCGGTTTAAGTGAAAAAGGTAATAAATGACCTTGTCTGACCTTCATGTATAACCCTTAAAAATATTCAAATATTATATAAGAAAATTTGTTTATTTATTAATTATTGAATTTGTTTTATAGGAAAACAAGAAGCCAAGAATGCGGGTAAAGCCTTAAAAGATGCTGGCTTCAAATTCGATTTGGCTTATACATCGGTTTTGACCAGAGCCCAAAATACATTGGAAACAATTTTGGAGACAATTGGTCAAACTAAATTACCAAT
>JAZBHA010000541.1:0-35326 GCA_037464855.1 Iselma pallidipennis | reverse complement strand
TAAAGTTGGAGAAATTCAAACAGTTTATAAGACATTTAAAAAGTACTGATTTGTAATAGGAACTAGTTTGAATTTTTCGTAGATATATTTGATCGGTTTTATCACTTTTTTCTTCTGTCTAAATAGGTGGCAATTTGGCGCCGCAGCTATGATATACCACCACCACCAATGGAACCTGATCATCCATATTATAATAATATTGTTAAAGATCCACGTTATAAAGATGGACCAAAAGGAGATGAATTTCCAAAATTTGAATCTCTTAAATTGACTGTTCAACGTACATTACCATTTTGGAATGATGTAATTGTACCGCAAATTAAAGCTGGTAAAAAAATACTGATTGCTGCCCATGGTAATAGTCTTCGTGGTATTGTTAAACATTTAGATCGTAAGTAACGTTAATTTTTTTCTTCTTAGTCAACTATAAAATTAAATAAATCAAATTTATAGAAATGAGTAATGATGATATTATGAAATTAAATCTTCCTACTGGTATTCCATTTGTCTATACATTAGACGAAAACTTGAAACCAATTAAAAGTTTGGAATTTTTGGGTGATCCAGAGACTGTTAAAAAGGCTATGGAAGCTGTAGCTAATCAAGGAAAATCTAAATAGATTTTCCCCATATCTTTTTCCACAATTATTAAATTTAAATTATTCATTATTTGTTCAAGAGTTTAGTTACTTTTCTTATGTGTTCTCTTAGTAAAAATTATTATTATTATTAAATTGGAATTATTTGTATACTGTTCAACAGTTATTAAACTGGAATTATTTGAATACTGTTCAACAGTTATTAAATATTGTATATTCAGTTATTTTGTGAATAAAACTTAAATTATTATATTATTTATTATGGTTTATTTTTTTATGTATAACTGGATACATTTTTTTTTTACAAAAAGCTTAAATAGTAATAAATACTATCTATTGAATGAATTAACAAAACCAAATAATGGCAACCGTTCTAGTGTTAGTTTGGTTTTCTTTTTCAAATTTCAACACAAAAATCAGTCGTTTTATGTTATACTGGTTGGTTGATAAATGTGCAAGAATATTCCAATAATAATTAAATGGCTTTCAACTAATTGACCATCACCACTAATATCATAATTGAGATAAATTTACGTGTTAATATACACCTTGAGCGTAACCATTAACTTACAAATATATTTCTAAAATTTCTCAATATAAACAATATTAATACAATTAACTAATTTAAAACAATATTTTATTATTTTACAATTAAAAAAATAAAATACTTATTGTCTGGCACTCAGTACTATACATTTACATTTTAAATACATTGTGGTGATAGCTCGAATTATTATCGATTATTATTTTCGTGTTTTTTGTGTTGTTTTTTTTTTAATTAATTAATACTGTTTAATTAGAGAGCTTTCTTATTTAAAAAATATATTTAAAATGTAAAAGAAAAAAACAGGCCAAACGTTGAACACAACCCTTTAATTTGTACAAACAATTTTTAATAAAACTAATTAACTATAAAAATTATCACGTTGTTGATAAAGAGGCAAAGGCGTTACAGGTGAAGAGTCCTCATCATCTGTTGTTATTTGTTGAGGTTGAAGGGGCAATGTCGCCAATGCTTTAACTAATAAAAAAACAACAACAAATACTTAAGATAAATATATACAAATAAGTGGAATCGTATAGGTACATAGGTGAAAAGAGGCATAGTGAGAACAGCTTCACCTATTTTGTATAAGCGTAAAAGAGACAAAAATGGGCACCTACTCTGGATATTGAAGGAGCTTCCCCCTCACTTTGTATTTTTTCTTAAAATAAGTATCGAAAGTATATACTTTTCTTATTCAGTTAGTCACTCTTCCATCCGTAGACATTTCGGCAAAAACTAACTAGAAACAGAGGAAGGTAGACAAGAGAGACACTACTCTCCATAGAGTACAAGACTGAAAGACTTATTATTATTATTATTATTATCTATTGTACTGAGAGAATGGTGTGTACTTTGTCTAGCTTATTTAAAATCCCTATGGTTCTAGCTGGTTTTTGACAAAATTTGTATGGATAGAGAGAGAGAGATACACTATAAGTGTGACTAACTGAATATTAGGACAAACTAATTTTAAGAAAAAGTACAAAGTGATGGAGTAGCTTCTTCATTATCTACGGTAGATAAAATTTTACTCATTCTGTCTCTCTTATGGTTATTCAAAATCTCTATATCTGTTCTCCCTCCCGCTCCAGCCTCTTTTCGACCATGTACCTAGAGGATAGAAACGACCTGTATATAACTTTAACAGGGGACTCCCTCTAAACTAAATCGTCTCTTATACAGGCTGCTAATGAGACGATTTAGTTTAGAGGGAATATAAACTAACCTTTTAGTTGTACATTAAATTAAAACATGCATAAATTAAAAAAAATAAAATAAAATAAACAAACCTAGTGCAAAATATCTAGCGTTATTATTGCTCATCAGGATTGTTGGTACCTATAAAATAATAGAAATGCAAAAACAAATAATAAAAACAAAAAAAAAGCAATGTGAATAATTTGTTTTTAACAAACATACAACATGCAATTTATTATTATTATTATTATTAACGTTTGTGCAATTATTACCTGCAACAATTTTACTCATTTCCATAACTTGTTTAGCAAGTATTTGATTTAATTGTAATAAATGTTCACGTTGTTTCTTTTCTTCAATCATCTTTGTTGTTGCTTTATTTGTGACACTATTCGATGTTTTATCGATTTCCTTATCATCTGTAAATGCAATTATAAGAAATTTGTTAAATAATTTGCAGCAACACTAACGCTAATTACTGTTAGAAGAAGAAAGTTAATATGTGTACACAGTTTTTGTGTAGTTTGTGTTCTTTTTTCTAACAGTATTTAGTGTTGATGTATGAATTATTAGTTTACCATTAGCGATATTTGTTGAACTAGTACTAATAATGGTAGCATCTGATAGCATTTTTTTAATTGACTCAACTTTTCTTAATCTATGTTCTTGTTCTTCAGCTGTTAATTGAGGTAATTTTTCAGGTATATAACGTTCAGGTATATTAATTTTATTTGGTGTTCCTAATATATTATCAATTGTATTTTCATTATATTTTAATTCTTTATTACTTAATGTTGAACGTACAACATCTGGTGTATCAATACGTTGACGTAATGCACGTTCCATATCTAAATCATCTCTAGCACGTCGATCATTTAATAAAATTTTATCAAAACAATTATCATCGGTTGGTAATTGATTTAAACTTTTCATAATTAAATTATTATTTGGTGCTGTATAATGACGACGTTTCTCTTTAGGAACTATACGACGATTTATTTGTTGTTGTTGTTGTTGTTTCGTTGTTGTTGGTGTTGTTATTGTTGTATTATTATCATGAACTGATGATACTTCTGTTATTATTTGACGTGCTGCTTCACTTTTAAATATCGGTAATAATTCCGATTTATCTGAATTACCATGATTATTATCATAGATTTGTTGTAAACTAGGACTTGATAATGAATTTTGTCGATCTAATATACCACTAATTTTATTATTACCATCATCATCATCATTATCATAATCTGTTGTTGTAATAATTGTACTTTGTGTTTTTTGTACTGGTGTTGGACGAAATAGTATACTTGAATTTTGTGATGATGTATCTTCTTCAATTAATGTATCCCATTTATTACCATTAGTTATTGTACATTTTTCACGTTGACGACGTTCAGATTCACGTTTAACAATACGTACAGTTTTTATTTCTTGTTTTTCATGTGGCATATGTATTGTATCATCACTAGTTGAATCACTTGATTTCATATTATTACGATTATAATAATCTGTATCAATTGTTTGTTTTATATCTGTATTTATATATAATGGTGTTGTTGTTGGTGTTGGTGTTGTTATTGTTGTTGTTATTATATTATTAATATTCATTTGATTGTCCCATATATCACCATGATCAACAATATTCATTGTATCTAAATCGGTTTCACGCCACGATGAATTTACTTTCTTCTTATTACTTAAACCTTTAATACAAAATAATAATAATAATAATCAAGTGAAAATGAATCGTATCCAATACTTCAATATACAAAATGATAGACCAACAAATAACAGGTTATTCGGATATAGCAGTAACTTTATTTAAAACATTCACCTACGTACGTTTCGTGCTCACTTAGCACTTCTTCAGGGATAAATTACAATTGGTCTATCATTTTGAATAATAATAATATTAATAATAGTAAAAATTCCAAAATATGATAAAACTATATTTACTTTGTGAAGTTGATGACGATGACGGTTTAATTTGTTGTTGTAAATTATTAGAACGATCAGTTAATTGACGTACTTGTAAACTAAGTTCTTGTCTTTGTTTTTGTAAATCACCAACTTTCTGTTGTACTCTTTGTAAATCCGATTCTAACATGGCACTATTACCCATAACACATGGCAGACTATCACCTTTACAAAAAAGAAAAAAAACAAAGTTTAATATCCCAGCTTATGACAATCTAATATACAGGATGTTGCAAGCAATGGTGTGGTCAGACAAACACATGAACAAAAGAAATGAAAATCGCTCAGTCATGAATTGGAGCGAGATAAAAAGTTCGACGATTGCCCCCTTCAAATGTTGGACAATGTATCAGCATGCTAGCAGGGGCCAATGATAGGTGGGGAGTCAGTATGCTGTTATCTCGCTCCTATCCATGTATGAGCAATTGCTATTTCTTTTGCTCCTGTGCTTGTCTGACCACACCATTGCTTGCAACATTCTGTATAATTAAATTTAGTATTGTTTTTTTGGTTTCTACAGAAATTATTCGGGAAAATTGGTCAAAAAAAAGGTCCTAAATCTAATTACATGTTAAAATATAAGCATATTATAGCTATTTGCAACATGCAAGATAGAAACGTGCAAAATATGATACAATTATATAATAACTTACAAAAAAAATAATAATAATAAAGAAAAATAATATACATATACACACATAGAGCTATACAAACATACCAGCATTTGAGAATTGTGGTGAACTTCTTTGTTGTCTTTGCATTTGTAATTTTTGTTTTAATACTAATAATTCTTGTTCTAAACGTGCATTACCGGCAACAGTTTCTTCTAATTTTTTCGAATTTTTTGCTAACATTAAATGTACTCTACTTAATTCATTTTCTAAATTCGCTTGTTGTTTTCTAGCTTGTTCAATTTCATTTGGATCATTATAACCATTATTTAAACGTTGTCTAATATTACCTAATGCACGTTCAATATCTTCTTTATCTTGTTGTAAATTTTGTAATGTATATGATTCTTCTTGTATTAAACGATCTAATTGATATAATTGTTGGACTTTCTCTTGTAATTGTAAATGATTTGGATTTAAACGATTCCAATCACGTTTCTCTTCAGCTAATAAACGACGTTCTTGTATATGTTGATTGAATTCTAAACGATCTCTTATATATGAATTTATATTACGATCATTTGGTGTACGATATAATGAACCTAATTTCACCATATTATCAACCAGATTCACTAAAGGTTTACCTTTTTCATACTATAAAAAAAAAAAATTAATACCTCTCTTTTGAAACTTTAGTAAAAAAACAACCTACCTGTTTCTCTAATTCTATTAAATGTTGTTTAATTTGTTCAAGTTTTTGTAAATTTTCTAATCTCTTCGCTTGATCCATCATGTGTAATTGAGCCTAAAAAACCAGAAACCCATATTATTCTTCTAATAATTAAATTACAACAAAAAAAGGTACAGTAAAAACTCAGTTTAACAGACTCACCTTCAAAGAAAGAAAGAAAGATGAGAAATTATCGAACCGATAAAGCGATATACAGAGTCATTCAAAAAATTGACAATAATAAGCAACTATCAGTTGGATTCAAACGCAACTCTCCATCTTTATCTTCATCTTCATCTTCTCCCCACCCATCTACAGCTGACAAACTCGGCCAATAGTAGATAAGTTTAGATAGTAAAAGACAGGCATATAAACTTGTGATTGGAACAAGGATAGATATATGATTTAAATGCCTTGCTTAAGCTTGCTGGGCGGAGCAAGCAAATCCTTAAAGAGTGAGAAGAAGATAAAGATGTAGAGTTGCGTTTGAATCCAACTGTATTTTGGTACAATTAATAAATCTATAATAAAAGTCATAATTAAAAAAATGCAGTTTTAAGTTTTTTTCTTAAAATTGTACTTTTTCATTGAGGACTCTGTATATTAAAACCACAGTGTGATCTACAAAATTTATGGTCAAAGTAGAAACGTATGTCCTTGCATGTGTGATAGTTCAGTTAATATAACAGATTAGTAACAAACGGTAGTGTCGACATACGTTCCTATCGTCATTGTAAGTCAACGCTTACTTGATTATTAATTTTGTAGATTACACTGTAAAATAATACTCTTAATAGGTGTTTGTGATATATACGTTAACGCTAAATTCTGGTTTAACAGGATTTAACGTTAATTTATAAATTGTAAAAATTCTCTAATAAGCAGAAAATCACCCCATGTTAGTACAGTTAGCAATTTTGAATATAATATAATTAGTAGACTGGTTATTATTATTATTATTATTATTTTCAATAATAATTCAAACCTGTAATGTATCAATTTCATTGTAACAATTTTCAATAGCTTGTAAAGTATTGGCACTTTGTCTACGCAATTGAATTAATAATAATACAAGTTCTTCATGTGTTCGACCTAATAATTCACCAGCTGATACGTTCATTTTATCAGACAATTGCCAATTATCCTAAATTATTACAAATAAAACAAAAATTTTCAACTATCCTTTTTTATAATAATCAAAAAAAGAGTGAAAATCAAAACTTGCCGCAAAATTATTTCTTTTGAGGAACCTAAGGGGCTCTACACACACAGTGGATTTGCGTATTTGCGGTGAGGAATAATAAACAAACATGGGACTGGTGTTATTGTTTATGTACATTTTTCTCGGGTACAATACAGAATGAAGTGGAACAGATGTATTATAAAGCAGTCGTTAGGAAAGAAATAGAGAATTTTTAGTTATGAAACTCAATTACAAATTTGCCAGAATAGAACAGAACAGACTCTATCTTTTTCTTAACAACTGCTTTCTAATACCTCTGTTTCACTTCAATCTGTATTATACCCGAGAATAGTATAAATAAATAATAATACCAATGTGATGTTTGTTTATTATTCCTCACCGCAAATACGCAAATCCACTGTGTGTGTAGAGCCCCTAAGAAATGTGTTGCAGAATGCAAAATTTATGCAGCGATAATAAACAAAAACAAAATTGTGCTATAAGCTTGATAGCTTATGGTATGAACAAAGTTACGACATCAGTTTTGATTCATATCTTATTTGATCATACTCTATACAAAAAATCTTACCTTTCTAGATTTATATAGTTGTTCTGGAGAAACATCATGTTGATTTGGTCCTTGAGTAGTATAATAATGTCGTTGATGTGGTCTATTTACAAAATATATTACATAATTTCTAATTTTTATACAAACAAACAAACAAGAAAAAATAAGCAAAAAAAAACTTACAATAATTCGTTGTCATATGATCTTGTTAGATTTGTAACAGAACGTGCTTGTAATTGTTGTGAATTTGGTGTCCATATCCTTTTAGCGGATATAACTTTTGGGAATGTATCTCTTGTATTTATTGATATTGAACCTGATGCTATAAAAAATATTGGAAATTTCCAGAAAAAAAAATTGAATTGTTTATTAATTTAATCGAATATTTGCACATCCACACACAATTAATATTTACAAAAATTTACATATAATTAAATAAAAAATTTATTTATATTTATAAAATACCTGGTGACTGTTGAGTATTGATGGTACATTCAGTTGGTTCACAAGTACTCCCATCACCTACATCTACCATTGTGTTATTATTACCTTTAGGACACTGATTTGCCATTATTGTTGATAATTGATCATCGGATGGTGCACTAGATAATAAATCCCATTGTCGTAATTTCTCTCTATCAATAATAAAACTATTCTCTTTTTTTATTTCATTTTTATTATTATTATTATTATTATCATTATTACTATTATCCTCATTATCTTTATGTTTTTGATCATTCAATGGCATATTATATATATTATCATTAACATAGGTAACATCTCTAGTAATACCCCGGGGTGATTTTTTTTGTATTTTCTTATTATCATTATTAATTGAATCTAAATCATCCATTGATTTTGTATGCCGTTGACTGGCTAAACGTAAACGTTCATGCCATATTGAATCTTCTTCCCATAAATAACTGCCTTCATTATTTGTATTTTGTTGTTCTGTTGTTGTTCCTATTCCAGTTTCTATTGTTGTTGTTGTTGTTGTTGTTGGTATTGTTGTTTCTGTATTTTGTACAGTTTCACTTAGAACATTCTCCAATATACCTTCTAATGAATGTGTACGTCTAACAACATCATTAGTTTTAATTATATCAAATTTGCCATTATTTCGATTTATATATAAATTTCTCGTATCAATATCTGTACGTTTTAAACGTTTTAATGTATCCGATTCGTAAATATTTTTCTGATCAATATGTCCCGATTTATCAGTTAAATTTAGAAAATCAACAGAAACTGAACGTGCTTCAGCTGCTAATTTAAAACGATTATCACTAATATTTCGAATTGGATTAATAATATGTGTTATATCCTTTTTATTAATATTATTCATTGTTGTTGTATCTCTTTGATTATTTAATGTTAATATTGTTGCTGTACTATTATCAATTGTTGTATTCATTGATAAATCTGAATAATAATATGGTGCCGCCGGTTGTGGTGTATTATTATTATTTATTAATATTTCTTGTATACTTAATGAACTATTTAATCGAATACTAGGTGTTGAACGATTTGAATTTTGCAATAAACCAGATATTTCAATTGTTGTTGATGCACTACTATCAGGACGTCCACGTACTAAATCATCAGTTTGTTGATTATCAATTTTTTGTTTTGTTATAAATAAATTTTCATATTCGTGAAATTTTATT
This sequence comes from Iselma pallidipennis, assembly GCA_037464855.1. Classification (NCBI taxonomy): domain Eukaryota; kingdom Metazoa; phylum Arthropoda; class Insecta; order Coleoptera; family Meloidae; genus Iselma; species Iselma pallidipennis. The sequence goes on along the minus strand of JAZBHA010000541.1, from coordinate 26,247 downwards.
GTATCATTATTATTATTATTATTATTATTTATTTGTAAATCTTTTAAATATTGATCTAAATCAATACTATTATTATAATTATCATCAATTGAATTTAATTCATCACGAAATTCCTCCGATAATGGACGACGTTTTAACATACGTTCATAATCACTATTACGTGATGATGATAAACGTAATTCAATATCACTATCACTATTTTGTGATAAATGTTGTGTTATATCTGTATTTATACTACATATTGATGTATTATCATTATCTTTTGGTTTATTTGAATTGATTTTCCGAAATTTTCCCGATAATTTGCTTGTATTTGGTTGTTGTTGTTGTTCTTGTTGTTGTTCATTATTATCATCTATTATATTATTATCAATATCATCTAGTATTGGTATTGGTGGTGGTGATACTAATTCACTATCAGAACTATCATGATATTCATTTAAATTTTGATGATTAACACCTAAATAATATGATGCTGGACGAAAATTATCACTTAAACTGAAACGTGGATGACTGGGTGTATCTAATGAATCTAAATCTTTAGATGCTTCATCATCAGCATCTGAACTAACATCTGATTTATTACTTTTTATTGTTTTTGGTGAATGTAGAATATCAGGTAATTGTTTATCAATTTGATTATTATTATTATTATTATTATTATTATTATTATTGGTAGTAGTGGTAGTTGTGATAGCAGTGGTATCGGTTTTTTGGGGATTCTTTAATTCCATATAAACTGGCTCAAATTTACCATTTTCGCTAGAAAAACACACCATTTCATATGGTTGTTNNNNATTATTAGGATTTAGTAATGTTTCGATATTTTGTGTCATTTCAACATACGGATTTTCATCGGTTTCATTAAAAATAACAGTAATATCATCACTATTTGTACTATTTCTTGGTTCAAGTATATTCTTTTTTGGTGTCATTGTCATATAATTTTCTTCAATTGTTGTTATATTATCACAATTATTATTATCAATTTTTTCTGTATTTTTCTCAAATTCAGCTAATATACTTTTAACTAATGCACCATTACTACGTATTTCTGTTATTATCGGTTGTTGTTCGAATTTATTTGAATATTCTGAACGTAAACTAGATACATGTGCTAAATTTGATGTTTCTTTATTAAATTTAATTATTGATGGTTTTTTAAATGTGCTCTCATCACAGGCAATATCGGATTGTTGTACCTGTTGTTGTTGTTTTTGTTGTTGCGAATTATCATGCATTTTTGTTAATGGCTTATCAGTGTCCTTAACAGTACGAGACACAATGATAGAATCGGTATGTGCAGGTGTAGTAGTAGTGGTGATGGTGGTAGTAGTAGTAGTGGTAGTAGTAGTAGTAGTAGTAGTAGTAATAAGTGATTCATTATTATTCGAAAATGTGTCCAAGGTCCGTCCTGCCTGTGTCTGTGAGTGCACATTTTCGTTGCTTCTCTCCACATTCTCTAAACCGGCCACAAAAAAATTTTACAAAATTTTACAACAAGTTAGAACCATTTTCCAACTTTTATTTATTTAAATGTATCTTTTAGAAAAAAATTAATTTGTTAGTAGAAAACTAATTAAAATTAATCACAAAAAGTTATCACCGAAATATTGTTAGTTTACAAGATAGTTTTAAGACCCAAATTGTTCCAGGCAGGAAGGACCAGTGTAGACTACCCCAAAAAAATTATATCTAACACCAAATAATTACAAAAAACTACTATCGAAATTTTTGAAAATTACTCAATTTACTAGTTTGGGAATTTTCAAAATTTCAACAAAACATATCGAGTGTCCCATCAAATTCAATGGAAATTTAAATAGAATCGATGGGACACACGATATCTATATATAAATAAATAAAATATATATAGAATAGTTACCTTCATCATCTGAAGAATAGCTATTATATTGTGGCATATTATTACTTCTTCGTCCATCATACGGTCTTTGATTATAGTCATTTTCTTGATTTTTATAACACGAATCAGGCCTGATTACATAATTCCGATAAGTTTGTGCTTTACGATTTAAAGGGGATTGTAACATTCGTTGTTTCCATTCTAATAAACGTTTCATTGATTCTTCTCTCTTTGTAAAAATTAAAAACAAATAAATAAATAATTTTTCTAAAGAATTTTCCAAAAAAAAAGCGATAAATACCTTTCGATCACCATCACGATTTAATAACGGATCATTTTGTGCTAATCTAGCACTAGCTGATCGTGTAAATTGTTCATAATTTCTATCATCATTATATAAATCTTGACGATTTTGTGAAAATGCCGGACTAATTGGTTCACGTGGACTTGAACGTAAATCTATATCATATTCTTTTGATAATGAACCTTCACTTAATACACTACGACTACGTTGCTGATTAATCGGTGGTATATCATTTATTTGTGAATTATCGAAATTAATTGGTTGTGTACTTGAACGCATCAATGGGTATGTACGTTCATTGTCTGGATATTTATTTGTCATAATTCTTCGTTGTTGTTGTTGTTGTTGTTGTTGTTGTAATAAATGTTCATTAGATGGTTGTACATAACGTGGCATATTTGGTAAATATTGTGCTGATTTTCTCATTTTTTCAGCATAACGTTCTTCTGAATAAAAATCATTATCATTATCATGCCGATTTATATCTAAACTAGATTTAGGTCTAGGCTGTTGACGATTAATATTATTTATATTTGGTTGTTGACGACGATTCATTTCATATTCTAAAAAATCAGCACTATGTGGACGTGCTATAATACTTTTAGGAGTATTATTTTGTGATTTTTGTGTTAATTGATTTATATCTTTTGGTCCTCTCATATTAACTGGTGTATAAGCTCTATACATTGGATTAACAATTGGATTTGTCTTTTTAATATGTGTATATGCAATTGGACTTAATGGACGTTTATAAATTGTTTGTTCATTATATACATCTTCATAATCGGTTAATGGTCGTGATTTATTATTTAATTTTGAACGTCCATATGTATCCGGTGTTCTACGTTCCATATTTTGTGGATTATTTTGTAAATTTTGTGTATATATACTATAATCTTTTGGACGATAATTTGTATATTCTTGTGTTGTATGTCCATATATCATATTAACTGGTGATTTTTGAATTTGTTGTCTTAATTGATAACGTTCAAAACATTCAGGACTAGGTGATGAATAACCACCATCATTTAAACGTCTTGGTTTTGGTGGTGCATTTGCATATAATGGTTGATTATATTGATTTAATTCTTGTTGACTTGGATTACTTAAATCAGTTGTATTACTAGATGAATGCATATGTATTGGGGTTGTTATTAAATTTTTTGTTTGATAATGTGACTGATAAACAGGTTCTGGTGGTTTATTGTAGGTTGGTTGGGTTACAACTGGACCGCAATTTTGATCATTTTCGCTATAATAAATAAATACAATAAATAATAAAGAAATTTGAAATTTAACACACAAAAATGTAACCGTATTATTAAGAGGACATTGCAGAAATACAGTGTGATCTATTGACTTAACGAACGTATGTCGACACTTGAACGCTTTTCACTAACCCGTCATTATTAATCACCGGTGTATCAAAAACTTGAATTCGCTACATATTTAGATCGTTGTTGTTACACTAAATTGATATTTTGTACCGTAGTATCAGCATACTGGGGTAAGCAGTGGAACTATCAAAGACATACGTTTGTTATGGCACACTTTGACCGCAAATTTTGTAGATCACACTGTATTGTTGTAAATTTTGTGATTTAAATATTAATATTAGTAAAAGTGATTTACGTATCGAAATAATGTTGTACTCATATAAGAGTTTCCAATGATGAGACAGCCTGTATAAACAAATCAATTTTTATTGTCGCGGACGCGTTTCTCATCTCCAACGGTAAACACCTTTTAAACTTTGATCTTACAGTTGTTTAATAATATAAATATATATGCATGTATATGTAAATTGGTCACATTCTTGTGTGTCATACTGTATAAAACTTACATATTAGTTTGTAATAAACAAGCTAAATTAAGAACACGTATCCATTGCATCATTAAATCTTGCGAATCGGCTGCTAATATATACGTTCTCATATTAGCATGTTCACATTTAAATGCATATTTACGACTAACTTTATCTTCTGGACCACAAATTGACACTTTATAAGACGGTAATAATATTGAACCTAATAATTTCTCCTCTTCAGGCCCTGATAATTTATACGAATAAGTATCACAAAAAAAAATCAGTAAAATAAAAAGAAAACTATACACCTTTATAATAAAATAGGCAATATTCTGATAGGACAAACCATCGTTTCTTCCACAACATTAAACCATCAGATCCTTGTTTGTGCAGCCAACCTTGCATAGTAACTGGTGCTTCTAATGGTCTTTTAGCTGATGGTGATCGCAATTGTGATGTATTATTTGATTTTTTTCTTTCAATAACTGATTTTGATTGTTGTGTCTGTTGGGGTTTTTGTCCTTCTGGTTTATTTTGTTGTTGTAATTGTAGTTGTTGCTGTGATTGTTGTTGTTGTTGTTGATGATGATAATGGACAGGTTGTTGATGTGGTACCCATATTTGAGGACGATTTTGTGTAATTTGATTATGAGGATGTAAAGGTGGCGGTGGTGGTGGTGGTTGATTTGTTTGATATAATGATGATTTTTGTTGATGTTGATGTACATATTGTTGTGAATTTTGTATTAAACTTGGTGATGTTTGTAAATGTCTATGATTATTTTGTGTATATTGTTGATTATGTTGATGTACATGAAGATGTAATGGTGAATTTAATTGTTGATTTAATTGATGATTTGGTATTTTTAAACCATATTGTAATAATCTCAAATGTTGTGGTGCTGTATTATGTTGATGTGAATGTTTTTGTTGTAATGCTTCGTTACTTTCATTATTCGTTGTTGTTAATGTTGTTGTATTTTGATAGGCTGCCTTTTTATTTTCCATACTTGTGGGATCGAACCTACAATAAAACAAAAAAAAATTAAATCAATTCCAAATATTCAATTGCAATAATTATTTTCTAAAATTTTAATTACCAATCCCACAGTTGCCACAAACACGAAAACATTTTATTTATTTATGTATATTTTTTAATAATAAATAATTTAAAGTGTATTTTTCTGTTTACAAAATGTCAGATTTTCCAACCGGCAACTAGTTATATTTAAATATAAAAATAACTTTTTTATATTTAAAACGGACTAGAAACATTTTAAATTCAACACCACATTGATGTAGGTCATAATGGTTACGTTATATTAATTGAAAATTGCCAAAAACACTTAATTATTTAAATGTAATTACTATTTATATTCGATACAAAAATTCGTTTTTTTTTTAATTATTATATTTTAATTTACGATTAAATATAATAACACTTAAAATTAAAATTAAAGCATTTCCGTTTACTATACAGATAAAAAAGCTGACGGATTACTACAGAGAGATGCATTACGGCGCCGACGCTGGCGTCGATATTAGGGTAAATTTCAACCCTCTAATCCTAGGGTCACTGTACTGACAACCAAATAATTCGTTAAAACAATAATCACGAAAATCTAGCATTATCTAGTAAATCAATTAAAATTATTTTATTAAAAAAAATTACTCCTAATATATAAATATATTGTTTAGAAATTTAAATAAAATAAACTGTTTATCCGTTTTAAAAACTACTTCAATATTTATAAATAAAAAGAATGATTAACAAACAGAACTGATAGAAATTTTCTATTTCTAGAGATGTTTTTGTGCGCACATTGTTTACTGGCTGAATTTAAATATGCATTAATTCTCCTTCTCCTTTAACTAAGAAGTTTACGCTATTTTATTATTTCCGTTTAATGTTTGATCGTTAATTGTGATTATCGTGCTGCATTTTTTATAATTATACACCTGTTTTTCCAAACACGTCGTTTTTTGATGGTTGAAAACATTAAGTTGTTTACGTTTCTTATTATTTATAGAAGAATAACGACAGGAAAACTACGTTATCCTTCAAAAAAGCACGTTATCGCTAATGTAAGAAACTAAACAAAGTTTATAGTAAAGTTACGGTGACCATATTTTTGTTTAAAAAATAAAGGACAAACCCTCTAAAATCAAAAAATTTACCTGCCTCTAGGATTGGCATACAAATACAAATCACAAGATACTACGAAAAAATTTTTCAACCAATATTATCCACTACAATAATGTAAGTTTTGTTTTGCTACATTCAAACCATCAACGCATTTTTTTTATTATCTTGGATAAAATTTAAATAAAAAAGCCTAAAAATTGAATATGTAAGGGAAAATTGATTATGTAAAGGACGATTTATATAAATAAAGGACAAAATTGCGTTTTTACAAACTAAATAAATCTAGAGGACAATGCTTCCAAATAAAGGACTGTCCTTTACGATAAAGGACGGATGGTCAGCGTAAGTAAAGTTGAAATTATAGGATATCGAACTGTTCTACTATGAAAAGATTTATTTATTTTAGTGAACTAGTTTCGGCCTACGACCATCATCAGCATCGCGTTAAATTTATTACAAGTTAATAAAATTTATCAAATTATAATAAGTTGTAATAAATCATGTTAACGCGGTGCCGATGATGGTCACAAGGCGAAACTAGTCAACTATTGATTATTCCCATGGTGGAGACTTTCTAGAGTTTATAATGTTCTATAAAGACAATTTCTCTAAAAAAGTAATCGTTTCTAGAGATGACTGACTGGTTTTGAATAATTCAGTAAAGAAATCAATATAACAATAAACGTTTACGTATAATCGAAGAACAACGATATCTTTAAAAACTTAATCAGTATTTCACTATAAACAGTCTTCCTAAAATGATCGTTAGAAGAGATTAGTGGTCTTCAAACTTTGTCAACTTACAGAACCCATAAGATTATAAAGCTTTTTTTCTATTTTGCGTTTATAATGAAGTCATTATGCAACTGAAATCTGTATCAAAACAGCCTCTGCTTTGGTGCTCTAGGATTTACAATTTAAAAATTAAAACCTTACAGCCTTACAAGAATGAACGGACTATATAACGATGCAAAATTTATTGGTCCAATTGTGTTCGTTATAGCGAGATTCTATCGAATTACAGTAAAATTTTCAATTTTAAACCAAATTACGACGTTGGTTTTCCGCTTTTTAATATTAAATTAAATTTTCTATAAGCGATTTAAATTTATATCTGGAACTGATGTATTTATTGTTGTACATAATAATTATCGTATAGCGTGTCGAATAATAATTGTGTGAAAACTTGTTAATTAACATATCCATAAATAAAAAGAACAATAAATAAAATTTAATGTAGAAAAGATAGGTATATGTTTCACTATTTGAAGTTTTGATATTTGTAACTAAAAATAAAAGCCACATGTGCACTTGTTACTAATTGAATTCTATTTGTATTTTCTAATTTATAAACGATTTTAGAGAAAAAAAGAAACACGATATCTTACCAGAATACTGTTTGTTTGTTATAGAAATTGTTTCTGTCAAAGTTATATGATCCTTGATTAAACTTACAAATCAGTTCAATTAAAAGCATCAAACAATATTAAATGTTCTTCCAATTAAATATATAGAGACAATACTGATTTATTTCCGGTAAGATGCTATCTTTTCCTAAAGGAAAACGGATTTACTCAATAACCAATAACAAACAATAACATCGAATATAAACACACCTCTGTTTTAATCATTTGCAAAGCACGCAGAACATTTCATGCTAGCAGTCACCACGTGACACAACATTACAAGAACTAATTACAATTCATAACAATAACCAACATACAAAACAACTATCAACTATTGTCTATTGTAATTTACCTCTTTCACGATGTTTTGATTTCGTGGAATGCATAATCGAAACGTTCTGACCAACTACAAGACACACAAAAAAACGGAATATAGGTTGACACCTGATATGTGCACAAAATGTTCATTCTCATTAATTTCATATTTGTTCAAGTGATATTTGGTAGCTTAGTTCTTGCAAATAAGATAGTTAGTTACAAAGGTAGATAGCAGGACCGGTTTCGGATAGATCCATTCATCATCATTAATATAACAAATCAAACCTAAATAACATCCATTTTTGTAAAATTTCCGTGAAGACCACTAGCTTTAATTACCTTCTCAAATAAGAACGTAATTAACGTAATCTTAGGGACTACGCCCATTTGATCGAAATAAAATCAATCTGTGTTTGCAAAAATTCAGAACCACCTAATCCCACTACGCTGCATGCCATTTATAACGACGTCGGTTATAATGACAATTTCGGGTATAACATCGAAGAGTTCGATCCAAGGGTATGCTCCAGAATAAGATGGTATCTCCGAAACTGTCATTATAACCGATGTCACTATATGTAGTATACACTGTAAATTTTTAACGACCTGCGGTTTACGATATACTAAGTGTTTGTTCTTGTCCGTCGTGGTGTCATATTTCCGTTATTCCTGGGACAATTGAAAAAAAATTTGAGGTAAAATTTTTGTTCAAAAATTCTAATAACAGGTCGTCTGTCATACGTATTTTTACTTATATGTATAACACGAATTTAAAGTCCGTTACTCAAAAACCGTTCAAAAATTTACAATTTCTTATCATCTTGTTGCCCGGGTGTCACTGAAAATTTTTCGCATTTTTCCGGAAAGACATTATTTTTTTCGTTTTACGTCTTAGGCCGAACAGCCTGTATACAGAGTATTCTAACAACGAAAAGTGTCCCATTATCGACTATAACGACTAGTTAGATTTCATTGACGTCCTGTATTTTATTTAGTTACTAAATCATCAAAAAATCAACCGTTTAGTGACAAATAAAAGTAAAATTGCACAAACAATGGAAATAATCACTATAATAATCGGACTTGACTTTATTGTACTTTGAAGTCATAACAATGTGTGACTATTATGAACAGAGATTATGAATGAATAATAAAACTAACAATTGACATTTTTACATAACACGTAAATAAACATGCAAAAGTCCCATTTATCCGGTTTTAATACATTTGTTAAACCAAAATAAAAATTTTGATTTTAAGCTCGTAAATTGCACTAAAAACATTTTTTTTATATACAGAGTATTTCGTTTCAACCCTTTACAGCCTCATGACATTATTACTTTTTGTAATCTTGAAACAAATTTACCCTGGGTCTCATCTAGTTCTACTTGTGCACAAGAAATGGACATAAGAAGGCTTTGTTTTGGGGGTATAGGTACTGTGTCTTGTATATTAGACCTATAACCTATATGAGACCTTTCTTTCTAGGGCAAATGTTTCAAAATCACAAAAAGTAACAATGTTATGAGGCTGTAACGGGTTGAAACGAAACACTCTGTATATTACAGCTCCAGACAAAACAATAAATACAATATTTTCGATTTTATGTCGTACTCTATTTAATCATAAAAGTATATATAATAAAAAAAATTATTGATAAAGACATTTTTACAGTACAAGCGAATGAATCATTAATTTTGTGGTTTTTCTATTATTCGAGAAGAAAAAAAGCCTCTAACTTACACGCTTTATACTCAAGAAAATATTGTGAATCCGTTACCGGTGCTTTGGAGCAGAAATTTGATAGATCATTGCAGATATATTCAATTTCTAAATTTCTGTATAATTAACTATTCTTTCAAGTATAATAAAGAAGCAAAAACAACACCGAATTTCTATAGTAATTAGAATTTTACATTTTACAGTAGACAATGCAAAATGATGTATCAATTTTGAGTGTAACACCTCGATAATCCGTCTAGTCAAATTATTAAAATAAATAGGGCTAACATACTGTAGATTGATACTGGAATTGTTACTGACTGGTTTATTGTAACTTTCAATTTTACTATATTCGAAACACTGTACCAGTCACTGACGAAGTGCCCAATTTAATGATGTTAATAAACAAGTCCCATTCACTTTGTCAATACCGTTAGTTTTTTAACAAATTGTTAATTATTTTTAGTTATAATTGTGGAAAAATTTTCAAAACATTTACAAAAATATTCATCAATACCTATCTTATAAGTTAAAATAATAAGCACCATTAATTACGAAATATCTTAAATAATATACTATGAAAAAAGGTTAATAACTGTTATACAAGTCAAGGACTGAATGAAAGAAAATCTCAAAATTACAGGGGCAGTATGAATTAGAAAAATTTTAGTTTCTCTAAAAACAGAAAATGAAGAAAATAACTTTTCTTATGACTATTTTACTCAAAAAAATGGTTCCCCCTACATTTTTGAGTCTTCTAAGTACTTTACACATCGACTATATTATAGTAAACCGAATTCGGGGACACCCTGTATAAATTCAAAGTCGCATTATTTTTGGTCATTCTGGCAATTTTTCAAAATTTTCCCAAATGGAATCAGGTCAATCATTTAGTAGATCTATAATTACGAATCGTAACATTGAAAATAAGCCGATTTTTTATTAATTGTTATTTATGGTTTTTTATATTATCGCTCGTTACACGTGTATATCAGTTTCTGATTCATGTGAAGAAATGTCTGTTTAAAAGTCTCTTCTTCTTCTGCCCCATTCAATTCAAGTATTGTTTATGGTGTTTATCAGGAAGCGTCTTTGAAAATTGTGTGCCGTTTTGTTTTGGGAGTGAATTTTTGGTATTTTTGTGAAAGGTGTGACGGTTATAAAATTGTGATTATTCCTCACCTATTGACATCGGTATGCCATTGATCCCGAAGAAGTCACATACATATTTTTAAAAATCAACTTGAAAAGAACAACAAACAACCTTGAAATAGGGAACAACAACACAACCTCGTACACACAACACACAAAAAACAACACTATTGTTATAAACTAATTATTATTATTTTTATTACTATTATTATTGTTATTATTATTACAGTCGATATTGATGTGTTTTAAATTAACAATATTGAATGAATACTGGTGGAAATGGTCACTACTAGAAAAGTCATCAGATTCATTTTGTGTTATAAGAGTTTCCTCTCTCTCTACCTCCACTAGTCCGGAGAGTTATGTGTGTACGTAAACCGTTGAGGAGGAGTGGGAACAGGTAGTCGGACTATCTTTGGCATGGCGCCCCTCTCTGATGGTGCCCAACATTAACGACTTCAGCCACCTGTCCTCATGCCTATTTTCCTATCAAATACTAAACAAATTACTATAAACTATAAACATTCACTATAAACAATTGTGTTGATGTTGTAATTCAAAATTCGTTTCGTCCTCGATACACACATACACACAACAATATAACAATTTCAAATCCACCACATACCACAATTCTAGACCTGAAATTCTAATTTTTGGTCGATTGAGATCTTCTATTATTTGAAATAAAAGAGAAACTAATACCATTTAAAGTCTGTTTAGAATTAATTCTATTTCCAATATTTGATTGGCGACACAAATACATACATAGGTATAGGTACGTAGGAGAGGAGTGCCGCCGACCAATAACATAATGAAAAATTCACGGAATGACTGGAATTTTTAACAAGAGATGAGTCGACATGTCATTTTATATTATGCTAAATATGTACATATCAGACGGGTTACTCATTCTGCAAATCTGTTGGTCAATTTTCCCATAATCCAGGACCGGCTTTAAAGTCATTCAAATCGGTTTAGAAACTCGGATCTCTGTATTTAGTGTGAAGAGAAGACCAAAATATTGGAAAATCAACTAAATTAAATTGTTATATTCCGATAGTGAAAGTGTTTGTCGTTTTGCAATTTTCTTGTAAAGATATCAAACCCTTCCAAATTTTATAGGTCCGTCTCTGTTTTATTGCACAAACAAAATAATAAATAAAAGGGAACATCTGTCCAAAGATCCTGTAATATCATACCTCATTTTATGTCATACGACCTCTTTTCTTATTAGAACTGGAATACAGGCCCTATGGCATTATTTCCTGAGTAATATGGGAGCGACTACTACTGTAAAATGTAAAGGGAGGAATTTACAAAGATGCTTTTTCAACTATCCTTTATTATACGATACAGCGGGATCGTCTAGGTACATAGGAGAAAAGAGACGGGGGTAAGAACAGATATATAGGGATTTTGTATAAGGGTAACAAAGACAAAAATTGGTGTGTTTGGGTAGAAGTGAAAGAAGGCCTCTTTCCGCCTATGCACCTAGAAGATTCCGCTGTATGGTATAATGCTACGAACACGGTACACAGTTCCGATTATCCGGATAACTGTGAGAAAGGTACTTACAGATAATCGAGAAACACTGCTTTATGTACAGATATATTACTCGTCCAAGCTAGGAAGAACTTTGAGTGGACTGGGCCGCCAGATAACCAGGCAAGTGCCCGGCGAGCCAAATATAATTATGTTTAAAAAAATTTAATGATGTAAGGGCCATCATTTTCCAACTAGATGTATCGTCAGATAAAAAAAATATAAAAATGTTTATTAACAATTCGAATGTCAAAATACGAATTCAAATTCGAGTCGAGTTCGAGTGGAGTTTGAGTCGAGTTGGAGTGGAGTTCGAGTGGAGTGTGAGTTTAAGTCGAGTGACGACTATGAATTTGGCCCGTAGAAATTTAGTACAAATTATGGAAAATTTTTAAAACAATTTTTCATTAAAAGAAGATTTGTTTAACGGGTTGGAAATATTATATTAGCATTTGCGGTTCACAACGATACGTAATATGCGGTAAATTGTCTCATAAATCGAACTGATGATAACATAGTTTTAGCATCGTTGCGGTAAAATTGTCACACAAACTGTGTCACCACCGGTGTGCATTAAAAACGATTCAAAAAGACCACTTGTTTTTTGTTTGTATCTCAAAGGATGAAGTTTATAGTTTTTCAAAAAGCTATACAGTATATCAAGGCGTAAAATGAAATTTTAAAAATACGATTTTTTGCAAGATTTGTTATACTTATGTTAGTTTCTGTATTGTCCCTCAAGCGATGTCCAGTTTTATGTGCGGGGATAGTTGAACGTGTTGATGTCCCATAAGACGGTAGGTTTTAATGACGAATAAGCAAATTGAATTGATCGTCATTAAAACTTGTCGTATGTCTTGGTCTTTGAAGATCTTATTATTCAGCATAATAATTACGTACATAAGTGCAACGTAAATTCAATTTCTCAGATTCGAGAACCTCTCTTATTATTACATACTTGGACGTTATTTCATCGTAATACAGGAAGTTTACGTGATACATATGCTAACGTTACGGTTGACACTAGATCCTGTTGGCTTGTTTTACGCTACCCTCTTTTTTTTCAACTAGATAATGTTGATATTAGCGTATGTACTCGAAATAGCAACGTAAAATTGGTATTCTCACATATACGTACCTTATATTTTGAATACTAACGTTATCACTAGCGTTAACGTTAAGGGTGCAGATAGAGGCTTTTCTCTCCTAACTTTCTCCTTCTTGTGCTAAAAACGAGACAAAAGACAGTTTCCTCTCTATTTTCAGAGCGAGAGGTGTCATGAGAAAATTGGAAAAGTTACGAGAGAAAAATCTGTCTATCTATCTGTACTCTAAACATTCATGGTTTGGAGTTTTCCGCATTTGTTGTTATTACTAGTTTTTCGTTTTTATTGCTTATTATTGTTATTTGATAATGAAAATACGTTAAACATAAACACTGTGTACGTAAATTTGATATATCAACATTAGAAAATCCCTGAAATGTTGTTATTTATAATTAATAAAGGTTGCAATATATTTTAATCGATCAATTAATCAATCAAGGTTAATAGCAACAAAAATGCAAGGTTGCTGAAATTAGTAACATTCCATATTCTTACAATGATTCTTCTTAACAAAACAACAATATAAACAATGCATTACATTACAGGAAAATTATGAAACAAATACTATTCAATTTAGAGGTGAAAATATTAATAATTTATATGTTAAAAGTGTTAAACACAATATTTTTGTTGTTTGTTTTTATAGATATATTACACAATATTATTTTTTTACATACAATATCATGCATAGTTGATGGTATAAAAAAAAACTTTCAGTATAATACTTAAAACTTACAAAAATTGGAATTTATAAATAGACAAATGTTTCTATTTTTATTATTGGAGTTGTTTTTTTTTAACTGGTTTTATACAATTAACATACATTTTACAAATTGTAACATAACATAGAATAATTCTAATTAATTAATTAATTCAAAAATAAACAATAAAAAATATAGGTTTTTTTCTTCGTTTTTAAGCGATAATAATGATAATAATAATAATATTAATAATAATTAACAAAGTTTTGGTAATTATTTTATGACTAAATGAAGTTTGATAGTCAATTAGTTATTTGGTCATAAAATTTACCTAAACTGCCATTAGAATAAAAAATGATAATTGTAAAGTAGGGTGGCACTCTCCTCAAAAGTTTCCAACACATTAGCAACACAACTATTGAGGTGTATGTGCCCTACTTTAATAAGAAATTTTAAAAATCATAAACACTGTACCTTAGATGGCATAAGCAACATTATTTAAAGACAATGAAAGTCACTTATCCGTAATGATATAATTTTCCATAGACTATTTTTTTTTTTTAATCAGTAATATACATTAAAGATAGATCTACTGCACCTTAGGTATACCTTTTTTTTTCAATTATTATTAATTATTTAAATATACTAAAGTTTCGAGTATAGCAGATCTTTCTTAACAAAAATGTCCAAGTGTAACATCAAACTAGTATGCAATAATGGACCCATTTCATTCAAAAATAATAATAATAATACAAATAATAAATTGGTAACTGGTATGCCAGAAAATAATAATGATTTAGATGAATAGAACAGGACTGTTAACAATTGTCTTTTTTTTTGGGGCTAATTTGTTTTGTTTTTTATTTTATTTTAGTGTCAGACCAACATCATCACACACATACATATTGTCTCAAATCTAAATTTTTCTTAATTTTAATTAAGCAAATCTCAAATGAAACAAAAGAGCGCATTTTTATTATCTTATCGTTGGGCGATTATGTGCATATTTTTTTTTTGTAGTTAAATCTATTAAATCTATGTATGTAAATGGAATGCACTCTTTTTTTTCTGTCTACATAATTTCGTTTAAAATTGATCGGATAATAGATCACAAACCTCTACTGAAACACTCTCTTTGCTGGAACGTACCGTTAATCTATACATCTATAATAATAATAATAATAATTTTTATTATTATTTATCAATTAGTTAAAAAATTAATTACCTGAGCATTTTTATTGGGTTCCAAACGTAATAAACAACCAACTTGTTGCGAACGCATATGAATTATTCCAGCACACACGAAATTATCAGGATTTGGATCAATACCATCTAAAAGTTGCATACCAAAACCCACTATTTTAGTTCTAGCCGCTTGTAAATCCATTGGAGCAGATGCTTTGAATATTTTTTGAGATCTTTGTTGATTAGTGCTTGAAAATAATAATAATAATTAATGAAGATTATAAAAATTGAAAAAATAATAATGAATAAATATTTATACCTTCCAAGATTTTTCCATCTAGCAAAGAATGATTCACCATTCATTTCAGTTGGTTCAAAGAATTTATTTATTGTTAATGGAAGTTTAATTGTAATTCTTTGTGGTACATTTGAATAAAGAAAATTAACAACTATACTTGGTGCATCTGTATAATCATCAATACATTCAGCATTTATCATTTGTTGTATTTGAGCACCAGCTTCTAATGTTGGTTCAACTGGTTTCATTTGTATACTTAATTTTGTTGCTTGATCATCTGGCCATAATAATGTTGGTATAAATGTTTGTAATGGTACATTTGTTTTATTACCATAAAATAAACCAAGACGTCCTAAATTTTGACGAAATTCACTTTTAACACCAATTTGTATTAAATCATTTTCAAATAATACACCATTATTTTTACAAACAAATCTAAAATTTAAAAAAAAAAACATATTAATAAACAATAATTTTTGTTTAATAAAATAATTACTTCTTTGGATTGTACATATTAGCCGTTTGATTACTGTTAACTGTATTAGTAGCTGATGGTTTACCACTATAAATATCACCAAGAACATCTAAAAGTACACCAGTATTACCAGAATTTGGTTGAGATGTTGGTGGTGTTGATAAACCTAATAAATCACCAGATGCTGTATTATTTGTATTATTAATATCATTATTATGATTTGTAACAACTGTTGGACTTTTATTTTCTTTAATATCATTCTCTGGTACACGTCCTGGTTTCTTTTTCTTTAATACAGCTAATATTGAACTTTCACGTTCAGGAAATGCTGGCATTTCTTCTAATACAGTTGCTAATACATCAGAACTAGCAATTATACTTAATTGTAAATATTCCGAAGCACGTTGTTGTAATTCAGCATCAGCTGAACGTAAATTACTATGTTGTTTAAATACTTCTTGTACTTGTGTACGTATCTCGGGGAATAGATTTATAAATTTTATATAAGTTGATAATAACAATGCACGTGTCATTGGTGAACATAAATGATATTTTGAATGTAATAATTGAAATTGTACAGATGGTGATGAACGTTGATCACCAGCTATTAAATTACCAAATTCACCCAATATATAACCACCAACTTTTACCATATTTTCATGACATGCTGGTGCTTGCAATGCCTACAGAACGTATTATTGGTTAACAATAATTACTTAAGAATCTTGTGATAAGTACCTCAAACACTGTTTTAGCTGCATAGCCTTGTACTTCTTCTCGATTGATAACAATTTGAATAACACGATACCAAACTTCCTCGGATACATAATCACCAGCTATTCTAATTAGATTCAAAATAACATCAACGTACCTAATAATAAAATTTGTATTTAATAATAACCGCATAACTACAGGGTCACATGAAACAAATCAATTACAATAAAACCTCCCTTTAACCGACCCTTTATTAAGAGAAAACTCTTCCAGTCCCTTAACACAGCGAGTCTTAACATGTGGCTTGAACAAGTGTTATCAGATTTTAAATATTTAATGTACTTTAAGGGGGTACGCATTCATTAAGCGGAAAATTTTGCCGGTTCGTTAACATTCCGTTGACGACCGATTTTACTGTATTTTGATTTTTCAAATAACCCTGTATGTTCTAGTGAAAAATGTATAACAAACCACGTATAATCGGTTGCGTATTTTTCGGCAAGTATGGCAACTTTCAATACCATTTCTTCTCTAATTGAATAATCAGCAGTTTCTAAATAATTTAACATTTCTTGTACAATTTCTTCAGCATTACTCTTATCACACATAGCATATAATAAATCAACAGCTTGTTGTCTAACAGATACATCTTTTTCCATTTTCATTGATAAAATAACAACTTCTTGATGTTTTTTAACAGCTTCATGAGAAAATTCTGATGTTGCTAAATGACACATAGATTCTAATGCTAAATAACGTAAATTCGTTTCTCTATTACTCAAGAATTGTCCTAATTGATTACATGCTCGTACCAATAGATTTGCTTCACTATAATTGTAATAAAAAAATTACAAAAAAAAATCAAATTATATAGATTTCAAATACAAAACCTGTCATTGTGTATAATAAGACTGATAGCTTCAAATAAAACAGCATTTTTAGCATTTGAATGTTGAACTTTTTTAGATTTTGGTGGTTCTTGGGCTTTATTTAATATTGTTTCTAAGCATTCATTTAAACGACCACGTACGCCAGGATCTTCAGCTACATAAAAAATATTTAACAACAATTATAAGAGATAACGAAAGAAAAAAAACCGCCAAATACCTGGTGGTGTATAATTTTGTAACAAACGTAGCAACTTTACTGATAACCACGGAGCTGGTACAAAATAATATGTGTAATCTTGTAAATCTGTATAACTTGCAGTAACGATCTGAATTGAATATTTATATTAATACTTAAAAAAAAAGGGAGAAAGTAGAATTCTTAAAACTTACTCTACTTAATCGTGATACAGCTAAAGATACACAACCTTTATATTCTTCTGGATTTTTCTTAACTAATGCATCAATAAGACTGGTAGCAGCTGTAACAACTCCCATATGTTGATCATTTAATAAATGAATTATTCTAGATGTCCATTCACCACCTGGTATTATCTCTTGTGATGTTCTAAATAATCGTAAAAGACAGAGAGCTGCACTTTGTTTAACTACATCCATTGTATCACTAAAAATAATATATTTTTTATTAATATTCATTATAATTGTTATTTATTTATTAATTTTTACCCAGAAACAAGTAATTTTGGTATTTCACTACCAAATGCTTCAGCCATTTCTCTACTACCAATATTTGCAATACATTGTAATGCCAAATTAACATGAATTGGATTTCTGGATGCCAAATCATTTTTGATACTTTGTATAATTAATTTAATTAGTTCACTATTAGTGTTGACTAGTACTGATATGAATAAATATCCCTGGAAATAGGTTGAATATTATGTTGTATTATCGAATTTTGATAAAAATTGTCAGTGTTATTTTTTTTTGCAATAATAACCTTGAACATAATCACAAAATTCTTGTGATTTGGGATGAAATTTTGGTGGGGATTTTTTTTCTGTTGTTGTTGTTGTTGTTGTTGTTATTATTGTTATTATTTGATAATAATACTTACTATCTGTTTTTCAGAGTATTTATTTGATGATAGAAGATTGACAGCTTCCATATGTCCAAAATCAATGTCGTGACCAAGTAAAAATATAAAAAGTAATTTGCAGACATATTTTTTCTTTTGATAACCATCCAATGTTTTGTCACCTTTAAATTTACTTCGAATATTTGCCAATTCTTTATTGATACGTTTAATTTCAGCCTCTTTACTTTTACCTGTAATTTAATTTGGTAATTAAAACAATGCAAAAATAGACGTTATTTAAATATTTTCTTACAATTTCTTATATCAGAGATAAACACGGCCAAGCCACGCATGCCATCACCTCGAACTGCCGGCATGTTGGCTTCAATTTATCTTCAACTCCAGATTTCTCAAAACTACAAAAAAAATGATTATTTAATTCATCATAATTTCACTTTATTTCTACCCTTTTTGTAAAAAAGGTAATAGAATTTTATTGTAAAAGGTCATCTACGACCCTCCCCCTCAAGAGTGATAGCGGCATTTGACAGTTATCAATTCTATTCTAATAGGTTTTTTTTTTGGCTACTAATACAGAAATAAATACATAACTTACAATTAAAATAATTAATGTCGTTGTTTAACCAAATATTAGGCTTAAACTTAGACGACTCTTTGAATTTTCAGTTTATTTTTATTTTCTATTTTGCGATAACAATTATATCCTATTTACACATCGACTTCGTCCACTGACAGTCACAGGAGAAACACCAGAGGGCGCGGTAAACGTTTTTCGCCCTAGCCACCAATCAAACGAAACGGAACCAATATGAAAGAGATAGATAGATAATAGTGACGATCATGCGCATTTAAATAACAACGAAAACAATCTATGTTACAATGTTGCCAGATTTACATATTTCTCAGTAATTTTGAAGACTTAATGAAAAAAAATTTACGTTAACAAATTGTTTTATTATAATTATTATTAACGACGACTCAAGTTGTACGAACCTATAAATTGAGGTTGAACCTCATTTACCCTTAACGGTAAAAAATACGGGGAAATTTTGAAAAATTGCGGGAAATTTCAAAGAGAAATTAAATTATTTATAGTTTATCAATAGACAGAGTTATCTAAAATTTGAATTAATCAATAAATGACTTAAGTTCATAAAATCTTTTACCACTTTGACCTTAAAGGTTAAGTCAACTGGGACCGTTTGATGGTCACTGATTAGGACAGTCCATCTTGATCATTTCGGATAATTTTTGGGAGTCTCTTTACGTATAAATTGTGTAACTTCCTCGCAATAATTGTATTTATTATGTGATTTCTATAACGTTAGTAAGACGTGTATAGTACAATACTATTGGAATGTGAGACTTGTTGCTGATATTTGTATTCTCGTCAGCGATCACATTACGGTCGATGATAACATAACGGTAGGTTAGTAATTATCCAGTGACCATCAAACAGTGGTTACAATTTTCTCTTAGACCCCTCAAAATCTACTAATTGTACAGTTACGGGCACATAAAAGAGAACGTCTCTTGGGTGAGAAATACTAATATTTTCGTTCGTGTGAGTCAGGCTTTTGATCTCTTTAGAGTAGGAAGGTGGAGAGATAGAATATCTTTCCTAAGCTGCCTTCGGTTAATGCAAAACGGTTTTGGTGCAGGGTTTTAGGTACACGAGGTCACGTGATGTAGGAGTGAATAGAGTCAAGTGGAAACGGGCGAACGTGTTGGTGCTTATGGTGCTTCTAAACAAGAAACCCACCAATCATTACAAACCAGTACGATTTAAACTCTGGCAACACGTGTTCCATCATATGGGAGCATATCACTGCGCATGCCCGCCTGGCGTGCACCGCTTCGCGACCTAGAATTTTATGAGTGAACTCTAGTCGCACTTTTTTGTCTTTGCCGAATAGAATGGAGTTAACACTTTTCGCCCCAGAACCAATAGCCGAATGGATTGGCGTGCACGAGAGCGAATAGAGTGAATAGATTTTAATAACCGAAGGCAGCTCTACTAGATTGGCCAGATTCTGGTCTGTGAAGCTTGAGTTGTCTTGTGGAGACCACCCTCGGCAGCCCGATTTACACAGGTCCACAAAAAGCGTTCTCTTTCATGTGCACGTATAACTGTACTCTATTTCCCATAGCGATGATGAGATTTGAATATTGTGGGGGATTTTAAGTACACCTTGTATAACATTTTTTTGTGGCGCCTCCACCATTTTTTTGGTGAAACTTTTCAAAGTGAATAACTGGGCAATTAAAAATCTTATTAGAACGTGGTTTTCATTACTGAATTCCTCATCAAAAGCTCTACAAGGTATTCCAAGACTTGTTCAAATATGTAAAATAATAATTGAAATATGCCGTTTTTATTCATAGAGTAATGAAATAACGAGTTGCATAATTACTGAGAATTTTATTTATTAATTATTCTATAATATTACATAAATATATAAAAATAGTATACGTTTGATAGTAATAGTACTTAAATAAAATGACTAGTACTTTTAAAAATGACACGGCAAATATTAAATTAATCATCATGAATTAGATTACACAACAAACAGCATCTAACTGTTCAGCCTCATTCA
This sequence comes from Iselma pallidipennis, assembly GCA_037464855.1. Classification (NCBI taxonomy): domain Eukaryota; kingdom Metazoa; phylum Arthropoda; class Insecta; order Coleoptera; family Meloidae; genus Iselma; species Iselma pallidipennis. The sequence continues at coordinate 4,963 of JAZBHA010000541.1, read as the reverse complement.
TCGAATACGAGTACTACATAGTGAAGGTCGAAATTGTATTATAGCTGCTATACCTATAGGTATTTTGTTTGTGTTGATCGTAGTTTATCTGTTATTGATTATTTTATTCTAGAATTTGTAAAATTTTGGTTGCAAGATTTTGTAAAAAAAAAAATGGGTTTATCTAGTGGTAAATGTATGTCAACAGCACGTTTAGATGGGAAAACCGTATTGGTAACTGGTTGTAATACAGGAATTGGTAAAGAAACTGTAAAAGATTTTTTCAAAAGAGGTATAAATTACTCAGCAAAATTTTTCTTTGTTTCCTTTTTTTTTAATAATAATTTTAAATTTTATAAATTTAAGGTGCTCGTGTTATAATGGCATGTCGTAATATTGAAAAAGCAAATCAAGCTGCTAAAGATATTAAAGATGAATGTAATAATTGTGAAAATTTGGGTCATTTAGAAATAGTCCAATTAGATTTAAACAGTTTAAAATCAGTACGTCAATGTGCTGAAAATTTACTTGAAAAAGAACAACGTATCAATTTATTAATAAATAATGCCGGTATCATGATGTGTCCATATGAAAAAACTGAAGATGGTTATGAAATACAATTTGGTACAAATCATTTAGGTCATTTCTTATTAACAATGTTATTATTACCAAAAATATGTAAAAGTACACCAGCAAGAATTGTAAATGTTTCATCAAGGGGACATACAAGTAAGTTATATTTAATGGTAAATAACAGGGCCGGACTGGCTTATTTTAGCCTCGGGCCCCCAAAGACTCAATGACCCCCGAGGAAATCTCTCTATACCAGCCTAATGTTAGACAGTTAGACATTTATATTTAGGGAATTTCGTTGCAGTTGGTCATACAGATATTGACAACTAAAAAGGTGCGTTTTATAGTTACCCGAACAGGTAGTTTAAATAAGAACAATGCAATTCTAATGTATTACAATTAAATTTAATAGCTTATTTAGTATCACATTTTTCTGCATGAACATGTCGTGTAATAATATAATAAAACCGCGCTATTAGAAAATCAAGGCTGTGCAAAGTCTAAATAACGATAATTAGTACCTAATTTAATAATTGATTTTTGTTGATTAGGAGGCACAATTGATTTTGACGACTTAAATTGGGAGAAACGTCCATACAGTCCATTACAAGCATATTGCCAAAGTAAATTGGCTAATGTTCTGTTCACTAAAGAATTAGCTCGAAGGATATCAGGTAAAATGTCCCAATTGACCCGGTGAATTATTTAATTGAATAATTTAATATTTTTCAGAAGCAAATATACAGAATCTTACTGTATACAGTTTACATCCAGGTGTTATAGCAACTGAATTAGGACGTCATTTGGAGAAAACATATTTTTCTGGTTTTATTTGGATATGGCGTAATTTAGCTACACCGTTTATTAAAACACCAGTACAAGGTGCACAAACAACAATATATTGTGCTGTTGATGAGAAATGTGCTAATGAAACTGGTCTTTATTATTCGGATTGTCAACCAATACAACCAGCACGACAAGCATTGAATTCTGAAGACGCCAAAAAGTTATGGGATGAAAGTTTAAAATTAGTCGGACTGGGTCCGGACTTCAATCCATTCAAATAAGATAGTTTGGCACTCTACCTCAACTTTTGGGTTTTCACAGTTTTCTTTTTTAATTTCCAAAAAACAACTAGATTAACAATTTCCATTAGATTGTAGTAAATTTTACTGTAAACAGAAAACTTTAATAAAAGATTGATTATAAGCTTGTTTGAATCAGTTTAATCACCTTTGTCACTCAGATTCAGATTCGCTTGCTTTGAAAGTGTCCTGTAGGGAATCAGTTAATGTGGGCTTACCTTAAACAAAAAAACGAACGATCTTTGATGTGAACGCGCCTTAACGAGTCGGAGTAGGCAGCGCCATCTGTAGGATTTTGTTGATAATTATTATTGTTTGTATTTGGAGGTTATGTTTTCAAATTTTTCCTAATCAAATTAAAAGATAATTTTTATATAAATTTTTGTGTTTTTTCGAATACAATTTTAAGTGCTAAATGGCTTCAATATTACCGTTAAATTCAAATGGAAAACTATTATTAGAGAAATTAACGAAAGAGATCTTTTTAAAAAATATTACAGATGCACGTAACAAAACAGGAGAATCAATTCTTCAATATAATTTCAATAAAACACGATGTCGTATATTAACAGAATGTAAAGAAATAGAAGATAATCGAAAAGGAATTCTTTATTGGATGTGTAGAGATTGTAGAGTACAAGATAATTGGGCAATGTTGTTTGCACAAAGATTAGCCCTAAAAAATAAACTACCACTTCATGTTTGCTTTTTTTATAAAGATACATCCGATATATATCCAACATTACGACAATTTAGTTTTCTAATTAAAGGTAAATACGTACAACAATTAAAATATTCGTTAAAATATAATCAGCAGTGGCGGATCTAGACATTTGGGGGGCCCTGAAACTTGTGTTCTTTGACGGGCCTTGAAACTTGTGTTCTTTGACGGGCCTTGAAGTTTCTGTTTTGCAAGGGGCCCCTTAATGTCGTACACCAAAAGAAAGACAGATTTTATTATCAAGTTTAAGCTTCAGGGGGTCGATCAATTTGTTTATTATTTTTTATAATCATCATTCAACCAAAATCACTGACACGTGATTATTAGCATCCTTGGATCACTCTTGCCAAGAATGCTGTCCCCCTTGCTATTGCTTATTATTTCTAAATTCTACGTGATTATAAACAGGCGCTGGGGGCCCTGAAGCTTAAGCTTCATAAGCTTCATTATAGATCCGCCCCTGGTAATCAGTCATGTAATCTTTATAGGGTTGAAGTATGTCCAGGAAGAATGTAAAAAATTAAATATTAATTTCTTTTTAATCAATTCAACACCTTTAACGTTACCTGAAATAGTTAAAGAAAATAATTTGAGTTGTATTGTATCGGATTTTTCACCGTTGAAGAAATGGCGAAAATACAAAGATGAAATTTTAAACAAATTACCAGAACATATTCCTTTCGTTGAAGTAAATTAATATTATTATCATTACTATTTTTATTTATTTATATTTTTTGTTTTTTTATGATTGTTAAGGTAGATGCTCACAATATTGTCCCAGTATGGATAGCATCGGATAAACAAGAAATTGCAGCAAGAACAATTCGATCAAAAATCGTAAAACAATTACCCGAATATTTAACTGGATATCCTCTAGTTTCCTATCATCCATATAATCAATGTTTGAATATAGACAATTCAATTGGAAATTTTGATGAAATTATTAAAGATTTTCATACAATTGAAGTAAATAGTAAAGAATTATCATGGTGTCAGGCTGGCACTGAAGCTGGTTTAGAGATTTTACGAATTTTTATAACTAAAAAATTGAAGACCTATGAAGAATTGCGGAATGATCCATCCAAAGATGCATGTTCAAATCTATCACCTTGGTTACACTTCGGTATAGAGAAATACAGTAAAACTTCGCTAATCCGGACGTTCCGTAGTCCGGAATTCCCAGTAATCCGCATCAATTTGCTTCGCCATTTATAAATACTGTAATCCGGATTTTGGCTGCATCTATAATCCAGATTTAGCTGGGGGCGTAGAAGTGTTACTGCTAAAATTTTGTCCATATGTCGTAATGTACATAGTGAAAAACTTTTTCCATTTTCCCCGTAAATACCGAAGATACGGAGAGAAATACCATAGCGCCAAAATCCTGTATATAATATAATATTTATGTGTGGTTCAAAATGTTTCAGTAATCGGGATGCTTCAACAATGCGGATTGCCCCGTGCATTAATTAGTCCGGATTAGCGAAGTTTTACTGTAATCGTTAATTTTTATCATTTAATTGATGTAAATATTAATTTTAGGCTATATTTCGGCTCAACGATGTGCTATTGAAGTGAAAAATTACAAAGATTTCTTTAAAACTGACAGTTTTCTAGAAGAATTAATTGTTCGTAAAGAATTATCTGATAATTATTGTTATTATAATAGCAATTATGATAATTTTGACGGAGCTGATAATTGGGCGAAAAAAACATTAAATGATCATAGAAAAGATAAACGAAATTATATTTATACTAAAGAACAATTTAAAAATGCTGAAACACATGATGATATTTGGAATTGTGCACAATTACAATTATTAGAATATGGTAAAATTCATGGTTATATGAGAATGTATTGGTGTAAAAAAATTTTAGAATGGACCAAATCACCAGAAGAAGCTATTGAAATTGCATTATATTTAAATGATACGTTTAGTATAGATGGAAGTGATCCTAATGGTTTCGTAGGTAATTTTCTTTGATTATTATTCGAAAAACGTCGATTTTTTTTCGCACTTCTTTGTTTAATAGGAGTTATGTGGTCTATTTGTGGAATTCATGATCATGGTTGGAAAGAAAGGGAGATTTTTGGTAAAATTCGTTATATGGTTGATTATAGTTTAAAGAAAAAATTCGATATTGAAGCATATTGCTCACAATTTGGTCGGAAGAGTACCGGAGATGTAACGAAAATAAAGAAAAGAAAACTTAAATAAAGTATAGATTATCATGACTGCTCGAAATAATTAAATAAATTAATTTTTTCTACAAACTTTTTAATTCTTACCTTAATATACATGTATTTTGTTTGAAAGTTCTGTTGAACTATAGATTTTTATGTTTGCCACATGTGCTCAGGCCTTAATAGTTTAGTCCGCAGTAAGAATTAGCCTTAAAAAATGCCTACGAGCTGTCAAGTTACTAGAAGTTACGTACGAACGTCTCGGGACAGTAAAATTTTCGGCACCCAGCTATTTCATTGGCTCACGGGCACAGAGAGTAGGATTTAGAGAGTGAGGAATATATTCCAGAGCAAAGATATCTATAATACACTAGATACTGAAAATGCGGTGGAAGGGGTAAAAAAACTGAAGCTGCGGCC